>VZTD01000903.1:0-21156 GCA_013397725.1 Rhagologus leucostigma | reverse complement strand
TTCTTCCCTTTCCTTTCCCCTTTCCCCCTTTTCCCTCTTCTGCTTTCTTTTTCCCTTCCCTCTCTCCTCGCCTGGCTGGACCTGAAATCTGGAGAGGTTCACATTTGCATGAAGTAGAGAGTATGGATAAAACACACAAGGGAAAACTCTCCATTTTCCCAGAGTAGGAGAAGGGATCGATGTTTAAATCCCAACTCAGTCACCAGTCCCTCAGGTGTTTTTTTAAGATGCGAGGGGACACCCCAAACAGTGACAGCCCGGTGGGTGACCCCTGACAGGCTCTTTTTGGCGTTTAGATTCCAAGATGCCGGGGAAACGCAGTGTGAAGAACCCAGTGCCAGAAGAAGAGTCTCCTGAGAGGAAGAAAGTTAAAGGTAAGAAAAATCCCTGGGAATTTTCCTTCCACTTTCCCAGGGGTGATCTTTACCAGGAAACTTGTTCCGCCACATGTTCTTTCTCCCCCTCCCACCCTGCAGTCAGCCACCCATCACACCGCTCACAGCCTGGGCTGGTGCTGACACTGGGCCAGGGTAATGTCGGCCAGCTGGGCCTGGGTGAGGACATCATGGAGAGGAAGAAGCCAGCTCTGGTCACGCTGCCGGAGATGGTGGTGCAGGTGGAAGCTGGAGGGATGCACACGGTGTGCCTCAGCCAGACGGGAAAGGTGAGTGCAGTGAGTTCTGGGGTGTGTTCTGGAGCAGGGGGTTGGAATCACTGCTCTGCCCACATCTTGTTCCAGCTCCGGGGGTGAGTGTGGTCTCACATGGACCACAAAATTTTAGGGGGTCAAAAGGAGGACCTGAAGGGAGCCTGCAAGAGAATTGGAGAGGGACTTTGGACAAGAGCATGGAGTGACAGGACAAGGGGGAATGGCTTTACACTGACAGAGAATAGATGGGTGACACTGCCGTTTTAGGTGTTCTATCGGGAAGAAATTCTTCCCTCTGAGGGTGGTGAGGCCCTGGCACAGAGAAGCTGTGGCTGCCCTATCCCTGGAAGTGCTCCAGGCCAGGTTGGACGGTGTTTCAAGCAAACTGGTCTAGTGGAAGGTGTCCCTGCTGTTGGCAGGGGCTGGATTGAGATGAGCTTTAAGGTCCCTTCCCACCCAAACCATTCCATGATTCTGTGATAATGCAGTCTGGTGAGTCTCTGTCCCCTTACTTCATACTCAGCCTATTGCCCCTCTGGGTCCCATCCTGACCACTCGCACCCAATCTGCAGATCTACACCTTTGGCTGCAACGATGAAGGTGCCCTGGGACGCGACACCTCTGCTGAAGGGTCTGAGACCTCTCCAGGGCCGGTGGAGCTGCAGGAGAAGGTGGTGCAGGTGTCGGCGGGGGACAGCCACACAGCTGCGCTGACTGAGGATGGCAGGGTCTTTGTCTGGGGCTCCTTCCGGGTACGCTGATTCCTCAGATGCTGGGCCCTCTGCTGGTGGCTGCTGCTCCTGTGGCTCATCCCTGCGTCTCTCTCTCCCCTCAGGATAACAATGGAGTGATCGGCTTGCTGGAGCCCATGAAGACGAGCTCCATTCCTCTGCTGCTCCAGCTCGATGTGCCTGTTGTTAAAATAGTTTCAGGTGAGCAGGGCCCTGCAGTGTGCAGGGTCAGGCAGGTACACCAGGCTGTCGCAACCCTTGAGGAAGGTCCAGAATGTCCATGACCTTTTCCTCCCTCCTGGCTTGGTCCGAGCCCAGTACAAGGGTGTACTTGCTCATCTCTGACTCTCCGGAGAACAGACCTTTTAGCCTAAACAGATGTTTTAGCCCCAGCAGATTCACATATTGAGTTAATATTTGACCAGTCTGATGTAGAATGCCTTCCAAGAGTGGCCTGAACTGTGACCCCTTGGGGCCAGAGCATTTGCCCTCTAATGAGGCCTGTGGAAGCTGAGGACAGCATCCAGGGAGCTTGTCCACGGCCCAGGGGAAGTTGGGGCACACCTGTGTCCTTGCGCCTTCCCAGAAAAACTGCTTTGAATTCCTGGGATCGGGAACAGGGAGATCCTGGAGTTTTAGGTGGTGGCACAATTGGTGTCGAGGTATCCAGTGCAGTAAACCCTGCAAGCTGGGACAACTGTGGTTTACCTGTGGGATCTCATCCCCCAGGGCTTGCTGAAGGCTTCTCCATGACTTCTCTTTCCTTCCTCTCCCAGGGAATGACCACTTGGTGATGCTGACGGTGGACGGCGACCTGTTCACGTGCGGCTGCGGGGAACAGGGCCAGCTGGGCAGAGTGCCAGCATTCTTTGCCAACCGAGGGGGACGAAAAGGGCTGCGTGAGTTGGATTTGGTTCTCCGAAGTGCATCCTTTGGCTCTAGCTCTGCCTTTTGCAGAGGAACAAAGGGACCCAGTCCCTGATGCTCAAGGGCTTGTGTGTAATCAGTGACCTAAATGCAGTGAGCCAGATCCTTAGACATGGGGAGGGGGTATAAATCCTTAGTCGTTGTGTAACACCTTGTCTCCTGCCCCCAGAGCGGCTGCTGGTCCCCCAGCTTGTCCCTGTCAGAGGCAAAGGGAGAAGAGGCAAAATGCGCTTCCAGGACGCTTTCTGTGGGGCGTATTTCACCTTCGCTGTCACACGTGAGGGACACATCTATGGATTTGGCCTCTCCAACTACCACCAGCTGGGTGAGCTTCACCTGTGTACCTCCAGATCTCCTGCCAGTCCACTGCTGCCCTGGTCTGGTGGGGGAAGCTGTTGGGTGCCCCAGATTCTAAACACTGGATGCACTGGAGCTGGAAATGGGGCTGGGAGGGCTGTATTGGTCTCTAGTGGGGTGAGCCCCAGGGTGGACGGCTCAGTGCCGGAGCCTGGCCTGGGCTGTCCATGCCCGTGGACCTGATCCGCCCGGGTTTGTGCGTCCCACCCTGCAGGGACCCAGGACACCGAGCCCTGCTTCTCCCCGCAGAACCTCACGTGCTTCAAGAACTCCACCAAGTCTTGGGTTGGGTTCTCTGGCGGGCAGCACCACACGGTCTGCGTCGACTCCGAGGGTGAGTGACAGTGTGACAGGTGAGCTGAGAGTCACACAGAGCAGGATGGGGAGATCCCATGGCCCTCATCGTGGCCGAGGAGCTGTTGGGATGAGGGTGATGTGCTGGAGTCCTCCAAGCCCTCAGTGTTCATGCAACAAGGCTGGTGTGAGATTGCAGCAAAGGGAAGCTGACAACAGGAACCTTGACTCAGTTGTGAACTCTGCTCTTGCACCTATCCACCTTACTGATTTTGGGTCTCTATCCTACCCTGCCCCTTCTGGTTGGGTCTTGGGGTGTGGTATGGAGGAGTGATGCTCCTTCAGGACTCGGACCTGGGAAGAGGGTCCAGCTGTGGCCCTGCTGCAGCTTCTGCCCCCCTCAAGTCACCTCTCCTGTGTATCCATTGTGCTCCAGGTAAAGCCTACAGCCTGGGCAGGGCCGAGTATGGCCGGCTGGGCCTTGGGACAGGGGCAGAGGAGAAGAGTACACCCACCATTATCCCGGAGCTCCCCAGTATCACCTCGGTGGCCTGCGGAGCGTCAGTTGGTTATGCTGTCAGCAGTGATGGTGAGTGCTGGGGTTTGGGAACACTGCCTTCTGTACCTTCCTCACCCCTCGTCCCTCCATCCAGCCCTGCACACCATCACCACACACTGCCAGCTGGGTTGGGACTGGACCCGGGTCCTGGTGCCGATCACCTGGGGGCAACTGGGCAGTGGCTGCTCGGACGTGTTTGTGGGCCCGTGGCAACAGGGTTGGGCATGTGGTGTTGACCAAGAGGGGGTTGTTAGCCTGACAATGTTTTCTCTGACTCCACTGATGCCAGACCTCTGTGCTCTGGTGCTGCATCTGCCTGTGTGCAGTGTCTGCAGGAAGGAAGGTTTGGAGTGGGCTGTGGGTTTAGTTTTCCCCGAAAGAGATAAAAGTGCCTTGGCTCTGTGATGGAACATCTGTTGGAGTTGCAAGTGCTCCTCCTCTTCCTCCTGCTTGTGTTTCTGACACACAGAAACTCACTGCCTGGGTGCGAGATCCCCTTGGGTTTGGGTGCTGGCTCGCCTTCCCATTCCCACAGTGCCTCCCATTGTGCAACCACTTGGAACTCAAAGCTTGCTTCAACTCTGTTGCAGGACGAGCGTTTGCCTGGGGAATGGGCACTAACTACCAGCTGGGCACCGGGGAGGAGGACGATGTCTGGAGCCCCGTGGAGATGACGGGGAAGCAGCTGGAGAACCGGCGGGTGCTGGCTGTGTCCAGCGGTGGGCAGCACACCGTGCTGCTGGTCAGTGACAAAGAGCAGAGCTGATGAAGCCACGCTGCAGCCAAGCCCAGCAGGATCACGGCACCCCCAGACCCCCCCAACTTCTTCCTGGGTTGGGGAGCCGATTTCATGGGGAGGGCAGGGAGCTCATGGAGCTGGGCCCAGCAGCGCATGCATGGCTGGAACAGGGGTGCCCCATGGGTTCTCCCTGCAAGCGTGTGTCTGTTTTCCTGTGGTTCCCGGTGCTGTCAGCTCCCTGGGTCAGCTTGGTCCTAAACTGATCCCAGTTCTGTGCCTGGATGGATTTCCACTTCTTCTCGTCTGTTTTTTTAACATTTCCCGGCCCAGCAAAGCCGAGGGTCTTGTTGTTCACTCCGCAATCAGGTTTGGGTATCAGTCTCCTTCAGGTCCCAGTGTTCCCCACATCTGGGTGCTGCTCCACCCCTGTCACCTGAATATCTTACACCTCTCTGGCCTGGATTTGTCTGCTGCCACCCACCAAACCCTTCTGAGCCCGTTCCAGGGGGATCTCAGTCCAGCAGGAATCCCAGGGAGCTCTATCTCCTAATCCAGAACTTGTGGCTATGTGGGGATATTCTGCCTGGTGAGGAAGAATGCTGCTGGTTGATGCCTAGCACACTGTGACTGCTGGAAAAGGGAAGGGGGGCTCCTGCCTCCCATCCCTCAAGTATCTGAGCTGAACCCCCCCAGGCAGTGAGGCCAGGAGCAGGTTCCTCACTCCCCATGGCCTGGAGCAGCCACCTCAAGCACTGCTTTTTGCAGTCCTGGCCACTCCCTCTTTCCCATTGCTTTTGGAAACCCAACCGAATCCATCCCACGGGTGGGAATACCGTTACTTTAATTTTTTCTCTTTCGCTTGCTGAGGAAGGAGCTTCATTTGCTGTTAGGGCCTTGCTGAGCAGACACAAAAGACCCCAGCTATGCATGGAGTCGCTGGAAACAACAGCACTCTTCCTCCCTGTCGCCTCCCTGATCCAACTGGTCTTGCTTCCTGTGTCCAGCCTGTCCCATCCTCTCCTTACAGGAGGTGCCTTCCAGGTACTTGGAGTGAGGAGGGGTCTGCGAAGAGCTANAAGAATATGTATTTTGGTTGATTAATCAAGGCAGAAAGGGCAAAAAACTCTCATCTTTTAACATTTGGAATAAACTGAGTTTTGATAAACCCAGGCTTTTCCTGTGCTTTGGATGGGTGGCCAGTTCTCCCGTGGGACCTGCCATGGCTTTTGGGGACAGTTGGGATCAGTGTCTGCATTGAGGGGTGCTGTCATGGCCCCAGCTGTGTCTGGGTGTTCTGTGCAGTGGGGGGACATGGCCGCGGGATGGCAGTAGGAGAATGCTCTGGCGGTTGTTGGGCCACGGGACTGGGAGAACCGGGACAGGGAAAGGGAGTGGTCCCTGTCGTCTGTCACCCTCTCTTTGGTTCCCTGCCTGTCTGATGGGGCACCCCTGGTGTCTTTGGGTCTCCAGGGACACAACCAAGCCCGTGGCACAGCTGGAAGGATCTTGGCATGTCCCTGCTTGGGTGCTCTCAGCTGGAGCTGAGCCAGACATCTGTGTGGAGACTGGAACCCATGGGGCAAATTCCCATATCCTGGTGTGACTGGAGCCCCAGGTCACTGTTTGCGCTTAATTCATTGGGCAGGAGCAGGTTCCTTAATGAGCCTCTGGACAGGGATGGGCTTTGGGCACCGGGAGCAGCTCAGGCTGTTGGCTGCTCTGCTGCTCCCAAGTGGGACAAGCTTGGATTTATGATCAGGGATGGCCTCAGTGGGTCCAGCACTAGCTAGGGGGGCTGGGGGCACTCACCTCCCATCCAGGTGGGTTTGTGTTGGTGGTTGCAGTCCTGGGCTTGCAAAGGACTCTTAAGCGTGAAGTTGGGATGTGGGCCCATGGGGAATGTTGTATTGCCAGGGATCGAGCCCATATTTTGCCATCGCTGCAGGCTGAGCCAAGGGCAAGTACTCCCTGATCCCATGGCTAATTCTGCTTCCTGGGGACCACCACCATTTGATGCTCTTCCATGAAGTGTGACCTGCTGGATACCGATGGAGAAACTGCTCCTTGTCTTGGGCTTGATTCCCAGCAACAACATTTATCCAAAAATAGCCTCAGCTGCTGGGGAGCTGGGAGCAAAGACCCCACATCCCAGTTCCTCCCTATCCTCAACAGTGTCAGGTTTTTGCATCTATCTCCCACATTTGGGCAATTCCTTGCAGCAGGAACAGGTTCAGTGGTGGCACCACTGTGTGGTCACCACAGGGTTGGATCCTGCCAGGAGCCAATGCAATTCCCTGCTCCAGCTCCTGCAGGTGCAGAGAAAACCCAGATCATTCCCAAATGAGATAGGATCATACTCATCCTTGTGGGGCTGGTCCTGTTCCTGGAAAGGGGAAAACATGTCTTTGTGAATGGGGAGCTTGTTGGTACTTTCAAAAAACAGGGGGAAAAGGGCTGGGGGAGAACAGTAAGATTTAAAATATTCAGAACTGATGAACCAGCCGTTGTCTTGGGAGCCAGAGTGACACTTCAGTGGGAAGCTGCTGGAAACTGGGGGAAGGATGAGCCCTCACACAGGGGGGAGAGGGTGGGAGAAGGAAAACAGCTTAATTGAGGAAAGGGAAATGTCTCATTAATGAGGTTTTGTGCTCTCAGAGTCAACTGGGGGCGTTTTGAGGATGAGGAAAGAGGAATGTGGGTCCTGTGGAGCCGACGGACCCCTGGCTGTGTCAGGATCCAGTCTCAGTCCATGGCGGAGCTTTTCCAGCGCTGACACCTCCAGACCCGCCCTCATCCCCAGTTGGCAGCTCCAATCCCACACTATGGTCTCCATCTGTTGCTATTGGAAATGCATAAAAGGCTTTTGATTTACAGACAAAAGCTGGGAAGGTGGAATTTGAGGGCTTTAGCATCCATGGAGGATGAGGCCTGGTGGTGTGAGGCTCTTTTGAGCCCAGAATAAAAACGCTTTGAGTGTTGTTTGCAGGGTTTGTGTGTTTGTGAGGGATTTTTTTTCATATTTTTTAACATATTGCTGTTTTAGATACAAAAATTCTGCCTATGCAGTGGTGCTGCAGGATCTGCAGGGGGGGAATTGCATCTTCAGGAAGGTTTGGAGGATACTGAGATTGTTTTCTTGTTCTTCCTTTCCTGCCTGGAAGAGGAAACGAGCTTTAATTATGGCCAAGCTGCCTGTGACGGGGTTTAATGATGGATCTGCAAGTGACGGACTTTGGTCATTGCACTGTGCTGTCTCTCCCTGAATCCCATCATTAAGGCTGGTACCTGGCCAGTATATCCCAGGATAACTGGCGTGTGCAGTGCTCTGGTGTGGCTCCTGGTAGAAGAGTGTCTTGGGTCTCTTTGGGATGAGAATTGGGCTGATGTGGGGGTGTCTCTGCCCCCTCCCCAAACTGCTGAAGTCCTGGTTCCTCTCCTATTACAACAGGCCAAAAATAAGGAAAGTCTCACATGGCTCACACAACCCTTGGGAGCTGGGGATGGGGATCCTGGCTCTATCCCTGCCCGGAGGAGTCCCAGTGCTCACACAGGATCCCAGCCAGCCCTCATCCCCTCCCTACATGTTCCTCCTGGTCCCGTTTGCTCAGGGAATAAAACAGTACAAACTAAGTAAAATTTGTAACTCTGAAAGGAGAAAAAAAATCCTCCAGGAATTATTCATAGTGATTTTTTTTTTCCCTGTTAAATGATGAATTGCAAGACAAGCATCTCTGCAGGGCTGAGAGTCTGGATCCACCCCAGGCTGCTCTGGGGTGAGGAAGATGGGAGATCTCATTCCTGTCCTCCCCAGGAAAGCCAGATCCATTCATTTCCATCTGCATATTAATGCAATTCCAAAGTCAGCCTAAACCTGCAGACAAAGAAATCGGCATCATCATAATTAATCACACGTGTAAGAATAAAGCCCAATATATCAGGGTTCATTATGTGGTGGATTAATTAAAGAAAAAAATGGGAAAAAGGATGTTTCCTGCAGTAACACATGGTTTTGGGCTGCAAATGTCCCTGGAAATAACTGGTAGATGTGTGGCAGCTCCCGTGTGCCAGCACAGGTTGCTGCATAATTAATCTGGGCTGGCTGCTGGTTTAACTGGGCTGTGAAATCACCGGAGTTGGTGCCTGGCTCAGTTTTCCCAGGGTGCTGGGTGATGGAGAGGGGTCCTCAAGTGGTGCTGGAGCAGTGATGCCCTGGCTAAACAACGCCCCAGGCTGGAAATCTGGTTTTCACATCCACTCTGTGCTCTTTATGGTTTCCCCTTCTTTGGGAACTCAGAAACCTACACAGCAGAAGTGATAAAATCCAAAGTCTCATTAAGCCAGAGCAAAGTTACAGGCTCCAACACCTGTTTCTGTTGCTTTTTTGCTAAATCCACATTTACATTTAAATTACAAATGTAATTTGGGCCAGAATTTGAGCTGCTAGGCTTTTAAAATAAAATTATATCTTGATGACCAGTGGCAGAAGAGGTTTTTGGTGACTAGGGCTGGCAAACAACCTCAGCTAAAGGGCTTTGGGGGTTCACAAAGGTGTTTTTCCAAGTCCAGGCAAGTTTTTAGAACTTGAATTTAGAATCATGGAATGGCCTGGGTTGGAAGGGACTGTAAAGCCCAGCCAGTCCCACTCCCTGCCATGGGCAGGGACACCTTCCACTATCCCAAGTTGCTCCAAGCCCCGTCCAGCCTGGCCTTGGACACTTCAGGTGCTTCTCTGGGCACCCTGTGCCAGGGCCTCCCTACCCTTACAGGGAAGAGTAATTTAGAGGTAGTTCCATCGCTCATCAGACCACCCTGAGCCAGACCCTGCTCATTTTCAGTGCCTGGGAATCACAAGACAGCTGGAAACTGCTTCCTATCTCTGATTTTATTTTACTTCATTATTTTAATTTTTAGAAAGCAGGGTTCCTGTACAGAAATGCCACTCCGAGGCCAAAATCCCAAGGGCTGGAGCTGGAAATAGTGGCTGAAGTACTTTGTGAGGTGCTGTGGATCCGGCATATTCAGCTCCATCACACATGGAGCAGCTGCTGTAGTGGGAGGTGTGATGGGAGGCCTTGGGGTCACTTTAATTCCATACAGCTATAGACAGACATACATATGTATTTATAAAAGTACACAGAGAGTTCCCTCCGAGCATCCTGCCTACAGCATGGCTCAGTCTGGGCAGGCAGGATCTCCCAGTACTGTTTCCCTGGACTAGGATTTGTCCCCAGTTTCCCAGCCCAGACGAGGGGCTGGAGGAGCTGTTTTTTAGGTGGGAAGAAGCTGGATCAGCCCCCAGATCCCTGCTGGGATGCTGCTGAAATGGGATGATCAAGGTCCACGTCACTCCATATACTCTGGTGTGCTGCTTGCCACCTATTTTTCCCGGGAATATTCTATTTTTCTTTAAGTCAGCAAACCTGAAGCTCAGGAAAGCCACACTCTCTGCTGTGTCCTGGGGTCCGAGCTCTGCCCAAGCACGGTGGCATTTTAAAAAGTAATGACTTGAAGCCTTTTAACCCGCTTTAAGGCCATGGCAGTCACATTTTCCAGCAGGCTTCGAATTCAGCAGATGAAAGGAAAGGCCCTGTGGGGATGGGAAAAGCAGGGGCTGAGCTTTGTGGGGTGGCCAAGTTGCTCGTGAAGCCCCAAGTCAACCTGCAGCTGCCAACACTCATGGTGGGGGGGATTCTTGGCCCCCCCCCAACACAATGACATGTCCTCGATGGGGCTGTGCCAGAGCAAGGATGCTCCATCCCTGATGCCGGGGTTCACTTCCCCTGTGTCCCCCATTCCTCCCTGTGCTGCTGTGGGAAAACCGCTCTCCATTGTGCCATTCCCAGCCTTGAACATGGGGTTGGTTTTTAGGGGACACTGAGGCACTGGCTAAGACAGCTTGAAGACATCACTGGTATGGGGTCATCACATGCTTTAGGGGTACCCCACAATTTGAGATATCAAGCTGGAATTCAGCTTCATGCTGGAGCTTGGAGTGAACTCCAAAATGTCCTGCTCCACAGCACGAGACATCCCACCCTTGCAGGAGCATCCAGCCTGGTGGGACATCCTGAAATCCCACCACAGCCAGGTTCTTGCCATCAATCAGCTCCAAACCCACCACATGCTGCTGCGGGTTCTGCCCCAGGGTGGCTAGAAGTGGAGAGCTGAAGGATGGTCTCCAACTCCTTCTGGATACCTTAGTCCTTCTTCTCACAGAGCTGAAGCTCAGCTTTATGTGACCCTGGGGATTTCCCCCCAGTTCCTGCCCTGGAACTGATTGTGCTTTCCCTTATCTGATGCTCCATGAGCAGCTGGGCTTGTGGTAGCAGGGGGTGAGGAGCCCAAGCATGGCCATGGCGGTAGTCCAGGACTCCATTCATGCCTGCAAAGGGATTCTGAAGAGCCCTGGACACGAGCTGGAGATGTCCAGGTGGATGCAGCACTGAGCAAGAGGCTCTTGCCAGTGGCACAATGACACGGTGCAGGTAGATGGGGAGGATCATTCGTGTGCATCGGCGCAATTGATTTGAGACCCCAATGGGCAATTTCACCCTATTTGACTCCTTTGAAAGAGAAATTGGTTTTGACTGCCTCATGGGCTCTGTCTTTCTACCGAGGAGGGCTGCAATTTCCACACTTCTGGAGAAAGGTGGGGCTGGTGAGGAGAGGTAATGGCTTTTATTAGCCTAAATTGATACAACTGGAGAAACCAGACACAAGCCAAGCTCTGCATCCAGCCCGTTAGCCCCAGGTACATCTGGGTGCTCGCCTGCTTCCTCCAGCTGTATCAGTTTGTTCTCTCAATGCTATTACTACTTCCTCCAAGCATCCTCCTCCTTGCGCTGTCTGAGTGTCTGGCAATGACAGTGGGAAGGGGAGGGGAAGGAAAAGTATGGGCTCATGAATGTGGCGCAGGGCTGGAGAGGGGATTCAGGGAGTGGGAGAACCCTATTGTTCAGCTGCAGATAATGCGGTCAAGAGGTCCCTGGATGGTGGTTCTTGCAGGATGCATTGGGAGTTGGGGTTCAGCCATCCCTTTGGAGGGATGCTGTTCCATCCAGATGAGAGCTGAAATCCCCAAATCTCTGCCTCTTGTGGGCTGTGGGTGCTTTCTTGGTGCCTGCACAACCTCTGTCCCTGCTTGGGGAATTGCGAAAGGGAGGTGATATTTTTGTCATCTTCTGAAAAAAACTCCCACAACCCCATGCTATCCTTTTTGTCTCTGCTATGGAAATCTGGGCAGTGCAGTTGTTCATCCTTCTCCTGATGGGCAGGGGAGGGAGAACCCTTGGTGCAGCCTGTTATTCCACCCTAATTACTTTAGCAGTGCAAGAAACAACTCAAGTTCCTACAAATTACTCCCTTAATGAGGTTCTTCTTGGGCTTAATGACTTCATCAGTTCCCTGTCACCCTGATGGATGCTGGGCATAGGGAATTTGGTATTGGCATGTGGATATGGGGTCATCTTCAGACATGCCCTGCTCCATCCCCTGGCCATATCCATATTCCCAGCATCACATCCATGTCCAGGGCAGCCCTAGTTGCAGTCAGAGGTCTCTAAATAACACAGTAATGACATTAACAGCAGAAAGTTTTCTCCAGGAGCAGTCCCAGTTTGAAGGACTCCAGGAGAATTTTTACAATGGATCTGGAGCTTTTTGAAAACAGCGTCTCTGAAGTGGCATAAGTTTCTCTTCCCATCTCTGGTTGTCTTTTGGACACAGCTCAGAGGGGGATGGAATGAGGTCCCATGACGTGGCAGAGGTAATGGCCTCAAGTCATTCCAGGGGAGGATTAGGTTGGATATTAGGGAACATTTCTTCACTGAAAGGGTTGTCCAGCCCTGGCACAGCTGCCCAGGGCAGTGGTGGAGTAAGCATCACTGGAGGGATTTAACCATCACCGTGTGGATGTAGCACTCGGGGACGCGGGCTAGTGGTGGCCTTGGTAGTTGTGGGAGAGCAGTTGAACTTGATAATCTTAGAGGGCTTTTCCAACCTGAATGATTCTGTGATCCTACGATCACCTCCTGGCACAGTTCTCTTCTGCCATGGGAGTGTTTCCCCTCTTGCCATGGGTTGTGATGTCATCCTGGCCCATACAGGAGGAGAAGCACGTGGACGCTGCAGTCCTGGTGCCCTGGGCTCTGCCAAGAGCCACATGTTGGAGGGTGACAGCCCTTGCTGGGTTTTGTTGGTTGAGGTGGTGGCAGCAGCGGAGCATCTTTGCCCAAGTTGCCTCTTGTTCTTGGTCCTCTCCCTGCATCATTTTGGTGAGTCCCAATTCTCCCACTCTTCTTTGCCAGGATGAAAAAAGTTTTTGCAGTCAGTCTGTATACAAACCCAGCAGCGTTACTGAGTAGCGCCCAGGCCACCATTCGGCTAGAACTCTGTGGTGGTGACCTGGGTGACTTCTGAGCGCAGCTCGTCTCCTCCGTGTCCCTGGCAGCCCCGCTGGGGGCTGCCCACTTCTAGTCATGCCGGCTTGTTGCGGGCTTCAGAAGGGGTGCAGGTGGAGATGTGCTCCCGCGTGGTGTTCCTGGCGCGGGAGAAGCTGTTCTGGTCCACACGGGCTCGGAAAGGCAGGCAGAACTCCCGGAAGCACCTCTTGAAGTTTTCATCCAGGAAAGCATAGAGGACAGGGTTGAGGCTGCTGTTGGTGTAGCCCAGGGCGATGCAGAAGTGCAGGCTAGCCACCACGTAGGGGTTCTTCTTGTCTATGTCCACCAGCGTCCAGACTATGACGAAGATGTGGATGGGTGTCCAGCAGATGATGAAGGCTGCCACCACCACCAGCACCATGCGCGTGATGCGCCGCAGGTTGCGGTCCTTCTCCTTAGAGCCTGAGAGGAGCCGGACACTCTTCAGGCGAAGGATCATCAGCCCGTAGCAGATGGTGATGACCAAAATGGGGACCAGGAAGGCAAAGATGAAGACACAGATCTTGGTCACGGTGTCCCAGTAGATGGGAGGATCAGGAAACTGGAGAGTGCACAGGACCATCCCATCTGTAGGAGAGAAGAGGGTCAAAGAGGGAGCTGGTGGAGTGTCTGCTGAGAATATTCTGCCTTCTGCTCAGTCATGGCTTGTTAAAACCCCAGGGAGATGCATTCCTACCCGCCTGCTCTTGGCAGAGGTTCCCCAGGAGCTCTGTGCCATCAGACCCCTGCCCACAAGATGCTGAGGGGATGCAGTGGGTGCAGTGACCCTGGAACCTTTTCCCTGCAGAGCCTCCTGGGCCATTCAAGGCCAATCCTGCCTTCTCCCAACCTCCATGGTGGACACATCTCCATGTCACCCTCCACTGAAATCTGTCCACTTCCTCAAGATGCCCAGAGCTTTCCCTAGCAGCCAAGGGCCAGCGTCCCCACAGAGGAGCTGCAGATCTTAGTGTGGGCCACTTGGAGACTTTGCAGCATCCCTGGGGGTGTTTTTAGTCACCTGATTTGCACCCTAGGAGCTGGGGAGAGGCACTGCTTGGACTGGAGATGGGGAAAGGTGAGGCATCCCTACCCTTAAGGGGAAGGGAGGACAATTTCTGGGACAATTTCCAAGACGGGAAATAACACCACGATGCTTTTTCCAAGATAGGGCACATTTATGGTGTCATGGAGAGGTGCCCACCACTGACCACAAACCTGCTACACGAGCAGAGGTCAAGTTTGCCGGGTCACCCCTGGGATGGACCAATGGGAGAGGAGGGGAACGTGTCCCCAGAGCCACCTGCCTTTTGACTTGGTGACTGCCATGACCATGATGGGTACCCCAATGAGGGAGGAGAGCACCCAGATGCAGACATTGATGATCTTGGCTTTGGCCGGCGTGCGGAAGTCCAGGGCCTTGACCGGGTGGCACACGGCGATGTAGCGGTCGACACTCATCATGGTGAGGGTGAAGATGCTGGTGAACATGTTGTAGTAGTCAATGGAGAGCACGACCTTGCAGAGCAGCTCCCCGAAGGGCCAGGTCTCCATGAGGTACTTGGCGCTCTGGAAGGGCAGTGTGCTGGTGGCCAGTGCGTCAGCCAGCGCCAGGTTGAAGATGTAGATGTTGGTGGCTGTCTTCATCTTGGTGTACCTGGGGGTGGCAGAGAAGGGAGATGTTACAGGTGGTCAGGGCACTTGATGTGATGAGGAGGGGGCACAGCCTGGCTGCTCACAAAGTGACACCAGCCTTGGTGGGCAATAGTCCATGTTGTGACATGCCTTTCTGCAGCACCAATGTGCTCAGCAACTTTCCAGGTGCACCAGGGAGCACACTGAGGAAGGACATGGAGCTGTTGGAGCGAGTCCAGGGGAGGCCACCAAGATGACTAGAGGGATGAAACACCGCTGCTATGAGGAAAGGCTGAGAGAATTGCAATTGTTCAGCCTGGGGAAGCTTCAGGGTGACCTAATTGTGGCCTTCCAGTCCCTGAAGGAGCCCACAAGAAACATGGGGAGAGACTCTTTACAAGGGCCTGGAGTGACAGGATATTAGATGGGATATTGGGAAGAAATCCTTCCCTGTGAGGGTAGTGAAGCCCTGGCACAAGTTGCCCGAGAAACTGTGGCTGCCCCATCCGTGCAAGTGTCCAAGGCCAGGTTGGACGGGGCTTGGAGCAACCTGCGATGGTGGAAGGTGTCCCTGCCCATGGCAGGGGATGGAATGAGATGAGCTTTAAGGTCCCTTTTAACCCAAGCCATTCTATGATTCTATACTTGTGTGTTGAAGTCATAAAATCACAGAGTCCCAAAATGGTTTGGGTTGGGAGGGACCTTAAAGCTCATCTCATGCCACTCCCCAGCCATGGGCAGGGAGCCACACACCACATCCTGGTACCTGAGCAGGGGATGATATTCACATGTGCTGAGCTGGGACCTGCAGAGCACGGCTTGGCCCCTGCCACAGTGGTTTTCCTGCACCTGACAAGGGAGGTGACACTCATTCCATGCCTGCTTTTATTCAAAGGAATAAAGAACTTTCCAGAGAAGTCAATTCTCCAATGAGATTGATTTGCTCCATTTCCCTGAACCAGTTGCACAATGTCCTTTATCCCCTCAACCCTCCTTCATCTGATTTTCCACCCAGTAAATTGTGATTATCCAGCCTGCTTCCCTGTCAAGTTTGCTTGCAGAAATTGGATCGATTACCCCCGGAAACAAGCCATCTGGAAGCAGCCCAATTAGCCAGCCTGGAGCTCCAGAGCCTTTGGGGAAGCCTGGCTGTGTCCCCGAGGGCATTTGAGAAGGGCTGGCTCTGCTTCTGGTTCTTGTCACACCATGGCAAGAGAAATGCCTGGTCCCTCATGTCCAAACCCTTCCTGAAGGGATGAGACAAAGTTATGGCGGATGCCAGAGCAGCAAGGATGTGTGTGTGTACGTGTGCGTGCGTGTGTGCGCGTCCCAGGAGCATCCAATCCTGCAAGTGTTGGTCAAACGGATGCTTTGAATGGCGTGGTAGCTTGGAAATAGGGATCTGCTGGGCCACCCCCAAAGGGCAACACGTGCGGGGTGGGAGCAGCTCTGTGAAAGACCCTGCTCTTTACAGGGCTACACCAGCAGCTCCAACTCTTTCTGTGCTCCCTTCCAGCAAATCTCCATTGCTCAGAGCATCCTCCCCAGCCCCAAGCTTCTTTAGATGCACTCTAATTAATTAATAACAGGGCCAGTTTGCACAAAACCATCTCTGTGCATGGCTAACCTGCCTGTAGCAGCACTGGGGTAGGGCACAGAGAGGGGAGATGACCCCTTTGCTGCTGGGATGAAAAGGTTGTTTTCCTTGGAGTACTTATAAAATAGACAGAAAGTGACTTTTAACGTGTGTGATAGGGGTAAGACAGTTTTAAACTGACAGAGGGCAGGTTTGGATCAGATATGAGGGTGGTGAGGCCCTGGCACAGGCTGCCCAGAGAAGCTGTGGCTGCCCCATCCCTGGAAGTGTCCAAGGCTGGATGAGGCTTGGAGCAACCTGGTCTAGTGGAAGGCGTCCCTGCCGTGGCAGGGAGTAGAATTAGATGGGCTTTAAGGTCACTTCCAATCTAAACCATTCTAGGATTCTGTGATAACTGGCACAGCTCATTACATGTCGGGGTACACGGAGTAAACTGAGGTGGGGGGATTGAGTAGATCACATCTCAGGTGGTCCTGCCCTGGCTGGAGCCCAGGACAGCAGGTTGGTGTGGGAAAGGGGCTCCTGGGACTGATGGTGGTACCCAATCCCTTCCCTTTATCCTTTCTCCATCTCAGTAGGGTCAGGAGAACGTATTGGTGGGGACAGAGACCCACCAGATTCCACTGTCGATAGAACTGGGAATTGGAGCTGAAAAACTCATTTTTCTCTGGGAGAAAATAGAAAACAGCAGCTTAACCCAGCTCCCAGCTCCAAGAGCATTCCCGTCTCCTTCACCATGGCTGCAAATGGCAGCCTGTTGCCCAAGGGTGGAAATATTCAAGCTGAGCTTTTTTTTTTCTAATTTAAATATGGCGTTAAAAATGTCTTGTCCTTGGAAAGTCCTTTTCAGTTCTCTTTAGTGTTATTTTCCAAGTGCTTTTGCAGAAAAGTTTCCTTCCAGGTTAAACAAAAAGCCGAGAAATTGTGGTATTGTCAGGTTTTGCCTCTCCTATGTGAACAAACAGTCAGTTAAGGCAGATTCATGCGTCTTTGGTATCTGTTTTTTGAGTAAAATGGTAAAAAAACAGTTATTCATTTCATGCTTTCCAGATGTGCTTGGCTGTGCTGGGTAAGCGCTTCCCAACCCCCTGCCAGATGTGCCAGGGGTGGGGGACTGGAGGGCTGGAGCTGTCACCCATCCCCAGGCAGGATGGGGCTGGTGAGGGCAAAGCAGTGACAGGGATGACTGGGATAAAAGAGATGATTGGGATGATGATGGAGATGACTGGGATGATAATGGGAATGTCTGGGATGACGGGTTGACTCTGATGATGCATTTGACTGAAATGATGGGGATAACTGGGATTAGGATGGAGATAACTTGGATGATGAAGGACATAACTGGGACGACGGGGATGACGGGGATGACCTGGGATGGCGATGGGGATGACTGGGATAATAAGGATGGCAATTTAGCCTCCAGCACTGGGGTTTTGGGGCAAGATGCAGCCCCCTCCAGGCTTGTTCTGAAGTTTCAACCCCCTGCACAGGGTGGGGCGTCCATCCTGGTGACCCTTCCTGAGCTGCAAATGAAGCTGCTGCTCCAGGAAAGAGGTTTATTGCCCACATTAGAGCAAACCATCCACTGCTGCTGATAGAGCTCCCCAGGCTGCCAAACCCATTGCAATTAAGTGAGTGCCTTGATTGGGAAGTTATGCACTTGAATGGAACAATCTGGGAGGTGTTGATGAAGAGATGGGAGGAGATGGGGCAAGCACAGGGCAGCTCTGCATTCCAGTCTCGACTCCCAAGTAGGGACCCCCTCTCCAAACCTCTTGGAAAATAAAAAGGTGAAAGAAAAACTCCTGGAGCTGCTAAAAGCCACTGCCTGCAAGAGCCTGGCTTGACAAAGCCTGCACCCAGCTGTCCTTGCAGCCTGTGTGGGAGCTGGTGGGGGGCTGATGGGCTCGGTGGGGATGAGGACACCTGCAGCCCTGAGCTCAAAGCTGCAAATTGCTTCCAGGGGTAATTTTAAAAGCATCTGACAATGCAGTGGGAATGGCAGTGCTGGTCAGAGCTGGGGTGGGGAGGGTGCTGGGTGTGCTGGGCTCCCTCCAGGAGCGCGGATGGGTTTGGCTGCTCTGGAGAGGGATTTATTTGGGGTTTGGCTGTGCTCGGCTCACGGTGTGTCCATTCACAGAGCTATGTACCAGGGTCCTGTTGTCTGCATCTGCCAGCTCCTGGCACTCATGGACTTTGTGGCAAACTCAATGTGATCCCTGAGGTCCCTGACCCCTAGGATGGGCTCCAGCTGTGTTTCCAGACTGCCTGGACCCCAAGGGCACTGGGAGAAGAGCATAAGGCAAACACCCAGAATCTCCCTGGCAGTGATGTCCAAATCCAAGCTGATCCCATCTCATAGCCTTTTCTTGCACGGACACAGGTCTCCCCTAGTCCTGGCCTAAACCCTGATGACATGGAGGAACTCCACCAAGGACCCCTGGGAAACTCCATGTGGCTTTGGCCATGGAAGGGGTGAAGGCACATGTCCCTGCAGCCCCTCCTGTCCCAGGGGCTTGGAGGATGATATTTGCTCATTTCATGGGAGATATTCCCCCTCCTTGGAAGTGTTCAAGGCCAGCTTAGACAGGGTTTGGAGCCACTTGGTCTAGTGGAAAGCAACCCTGCCTATGGCAGGGTAGCGGAACAAGATGCTCTATAAGGTCACTTCCAACTGAAACCACTCTGTGATTCTGTGTTTAATTCCATCATCAGTTGGAAAATGGGGGCTAGAAGCTGTGGTGATGGGATCTGCGGATCTGTCAGGCTTACTAAAGCCTGGCTAACATGTGGTTACTCAGTGAGTAAAAATAGGAAGATGTTGTTTGCACATGAAATCACTCTCTTTAAAATGCCTTCTCTCTCCTCTCTGAGCAGAACCAGCTGGAGGGGGTCTAAGAACACTCATCCCTCACCCTGACATCGCTCATGGCATCTGTCTCTGCCGCAATTACCTGCATTTGCTTTTTCAGACCAATTTTTCAGGGCTCATTTTTA
This sequence comes from Rhagologus leucostigma, assembly GCA_013397725.1. Taxonomy (NCBI): domain Eukaryota; kingdom Metazoa; phylum Chordata; class Aves; order Passeriformes; genus Rhagologus; species Rhagologus leucostigma. The sequence continues at coordinate 2,251 of VZTD01000903.1, read as the reverse complement.
ATGCCACTTCGAGTGGATGAAAAATCCTGTTAGCCGTCAGGTCGGGTCAGCGAGTGACTCCGCCATCCCCCTCCCCATTGCCCACCCTCTTGGACGGTTAAAAACACACAGCAGAGCCCCACAGAGAGTGGGGAGCAGGGGCAGCAGAGCCTGACACCAGGATGATGGGCACTCCAGGGTGGCTCATGGACACGTTTCAGGATGGTTTCCTTCCCTCCAGTGAGTCACCACATTTATTTGTGCGCAGGCAGTGCCAGGCTGTGCTGACCTCCTGTAACAATAGCTATGGACTGAAAGGCATGGGGAAAGGAGGGTGGAAATGGTTAAAAAATGTGAATTTGGGGGGGTTTGTTTAAATCCAGCCACCAGCTCTGGTTTGGTTCTAGGGTTTTGGCTAAACTGGGGTTACAGCACCACCTGAATTGCAATGGGAATTGGGATTACCCCACAAATTCTGGACCACCAGGACCAAGCCCCCTCCAGTGCAGAGGGGGTGGCTGTGAAGCCCAGGCACCCAGTGAGACCCTTCTGCTCCCTCCTGCCAGGCGGGAGGTGTAGGGGTCTGCGCCCTCACAGAGTGTGACTGCGAGCACAGCTCCATCCTTTGCTGCTGGCAGGGCTGTGGAGGGCCTCTGTCAGCCCTCACTGCTGGCACTGGTCCTGTGCTCTGCAAGATTTGGCCTTATGGTCCCATTTTCCATGTCAACCCATCTTATCCAGGCAGGACCAACCAGTGTCTCGGACAAAGGGACTGATGAGATTTTGTACCTTAGCACAAGTGCCAGGCTGGATACAGCAGCATCTTGCCATGCCCCATCTTTAAAATGGTCCCCCTTTTAAATGGGGGGCATTTGGGTCATGTTGCTTATCCTGGGGTGCAGAGACCCCCTCTCTGCCCAGCAAAAGCCTCGCCAGAGGTGCCAAGGTCTTGGACGGAGCCAAGGTGGGTCTCTCTGCTGCTGGAGATGGTACCCCACATTGAGGGGACCAGAGAACAGGTCAGCTGTTGTGGGAGATGGGGCTGGGCCACGCGGTTTCTGCTCTTTGTTAGAGAAAAACAGAAGTCAGGCAGCTGCAGGAGGTGCCGGCACAAGAAGGAACTGGAAATGGGCTGGGTGGGTAATTCCCGCTGATGGAGTGGGGTGGCAGCAGTGGGAACCCACCAGCCGCTGGCTCGGGCGGGGGGTCTGGACCCACCCTGCAAACAGGGCAGCTCCCAGCCCGCAGCGTGACCAGCCCTGCAGCTTCTCTTCCTCACAAAGCACAAGAGGCACCCGCTTGTGTATGTCCGTGCCCCGCAAACACAGCTCCCTTGCACCCCCCGAGCTGCTCCAAGCACACATGGCCTCTGCTCTCGCACAGCACCTGCGCCCCGCCACACTTGCACACGCACTGCTCACACACACATCACACCCGTCAGGAACACCCGTCTCGATGCTGCCTGCACACAAGCAGCCGGTGCATACCCAACCCTCCTCCTGCTGCTGGGTCACACTCGGAGCACGCTCACACCTGGGGCAAACTCACACCCAGTGCAGACTCATACCTGGTGCAGTCACTCTTGGTGCACACTTCTGTTGCTGGTTGACACACGGCACACACTCACCCCTGCGCACACTTTCTCTTAGTGCAAACTCCCTCCTGGTGCACAGATGATCCTGGTGCAAACTCCCTCCTGGTGCACACTCACTCAGTGTTACCATCTCACGCCTTCCATGTGCTGCACGCTCACCCCTGGCACACCCTGGCTCCAACGGTGCTCTCGCACTTGGTGCCCACTGACCCAAAGTGCCCCCTCGCTCCCTGCACACACCCCACCCCTCGTAGGCAGCGGCCGGGGTGTCCAGCTCTCACCTGACGATGCCGTACATGACCAGGAGGTTACCCAGCAGCCCCACCACGCACACCACAGAGTAGAGCGCAGTGATGACGATGGCGATGAGGATGGATGTAGCGTTCTTGGCCCGCTGCGGGCCCGTGCCGTTGACCCCGTGTCCGGGCAGGGGGGCCCAGGCGGTGCCGTTGCCCCAGGGGGTGGCAGTGGCCGTGGGCAGCACCGAGGGCAGTTCCACGGGCACATCCATGGTCACATCCATGGTCACATCCATGGTCACATCCATCGTCCGCAGGCGGCCGTGGCCCCGCTGGAACCGCCGGGCGCATCCGAGCACCCCCGGTTCGAGCCCCGCTCCCGGCTGCTGCTGCCGCCGCCACCTCCCGCACCCGCGCGGGCCGGGAGCGCTTTATAAAC
>VZTD01000901.1:21203-86623 GCA_013397725.1 Rhagologus leucostigma | reverse complement strand
GCCCATCCGCTCGTGCACGAGGTGAGCGACGGCCGGGCCGGGCCGGGCCGGGCCGGGCCGGGCAGGGCGCGGCACGGCACAGTGGGCCTCGCCACGGCTCGCTCCCCCCCAGCGCCGCCTCTTCCCGCAGGCCGTGCACGCCGCCATCCTCCGTCACCGATTCCTCATTGTCCGCGCCAAGGAGCTGCGGTGCGGCCCGGAGCAGAGCCGCCGCTTCTACCGGGAGCACGCAGGTACGAGCGGGGCTCAGGGACTGCTGGAGCGGAGTGCTGACTCGGGCCGGTGCCGACTCGGTCCATGTCTCTTCGCAGGGCGTTTCTTCTACCAGCGGCTGGTGGAGTTCATGGCCAGGTACCTGCCGCGGGTGTGCGGAGCGCGGGGAAGCCCCGCGCTGCAGGTGACCCGAGTGTGGAGGGGCTCGCTGGGATGTGCGGAGCTGGGAGGCTCTGGCCGCCGGGGGAAAACTGTCGAGACCCTACCCTAATGTGACAGCAGCTGTACTTGGTGGGTGGTACCCCCAGAGGTGGTGGAGGTCATCATTTGGAGTAGGTCACCGGTTCCAACGCCGTGGCCTCGGTGCCGTGGAAGGTCCGTGCCCCTCCCCATGGCCTGCTGGGGCCCGGCATGGCAGCCCATGGCAGCCGTACTGTACAGGTTGGTAAGGACGAATAATCTGTTTGTAATGAGCTCTTCTTAATCTTTTTTCCTGCTCTTCCTGGGCCCTTGCCCTAGTGGCCCCATGTGGGCTTACATCCTGGCCCACGAGAACGCTGTCCCTCTCTGGAGATCCCTGATGGGACCCACTAAAGTGTTCCGAGCCCGACACAGCGACCCAGACTCCATTCGAGGTGCCTACGGCCTCACAGACACCAGGAACACGACCCATGGCTCAGGTAGGCCTGGCATTATTGGATGGCACTTGGGGAGGCAGGAATGATGGTGCTTTGTCTGCTTTTGCTTTAGTTCTGGGGGTCCAAGTGAACGATTTGTTCCCTTCTGCACACCCCATGCACACTTGGCCAGGTATAGCCTAGCCAGGTGCCTTTGGAGTCCAGCATGTGTTTGTGGTGGCAGACTGGCATCTCTCTCTCATTGCCTTTACTTCTCTTTTGACAGACTCACCTGCCTCAGCCAGCAGAGAAATTGCCTTTTTCTTCCCCGAGTTTGATGAGCAGCGCTGGTACGAGCAGGATGAGCCCCAGCTCCGCCGCGGGCAGCTGTACTACAGTGCCAAGGAGCGCGTGCACCGTGTGCTCAGGGCAGAGGAGGCAGAGGTGACCTGAGTTACCTGTGGTAGGGTTTGGTTTGCTGACCTGGCAGCACGTGTGGGCACTCTCTTGGGGCACCAGACACAGAGTTGTGCATGTTTTAGGGAGTATGGGAGAGGGAAAGCCTTGTGCATGTTGTGCTGCCGGAGATTATGTTGTGCTACCTGGGATCAGATTATTGGTGTAACAGGCAGATGCTGGGATGCTGTAGGAGGAATTGCCCTAGCAGTGCTCGTGCTGACAGAGTCTGGCCGTGCAGCTCACTGGCCCCCTGAGTTTGTTTGGGTGTGAACAGGACAGGTGAGTTGGTCAAGGGCCAGGTGAAGGATGGGTTGCTTGTTCCAGATGGGATTAGCCTGGGTTTGCTGATTGGAAGCTTCAGGTTCTCCCTGCTGGCTGTTCCCACACTGCCTCAGGGAGAAAAAAAGGAAAAAGAGCATGAAGAAAGGCATCAGCAGGGCAAGATGAACTGTCCTGTCCTCGCTCACCTGCAGCTGGGCTGGGAAGTGAGGAGCTTTGCCAATAGCTCTTCATGTGAGACTTTATGATGAAACACCTGAGGGCAGCTTGGAGCCCTCAGTGTCCATGGCCTCACTGGGTGTCGAGGCAGTTCCTTGTCCTTGGGAAATGGGATGGACAAAGCTACAGAATTATCCAGATATGGATGTTATAATGATGACAAGGTGGTGCAGGAGGGCTTGGATAGGAGGTACAGAGCCAGGTCCTGGCAGGCAGATTTGTGTTTCTCTCTGTGATGCCGTGTGAGATGTGTTCCTGGACGGGGTTTCAGTCCTTTTACGCTGTGTCCCTACGGGCTCCTTACAGTGCTGCCATTGTAGTTACAGTGCCTTGTTGTACTGAGGGAGTTTCCTTTGGGCAATCCCAAATGCTCAGGCTGGGGAAGGCATGCTGTGCTGTGCTTGGGGCAGGAAAGCTGAGCCAAGATTCACCAGTGCCCTGGTACATCAGAGACCCAAGGCAGGGACTCTCTAGGTGCTTCCAGAACTCTGCGAGGTGTTGGGTAGTGACTGCCAATGCTCTCTTGCGGAAAGCACTGCCCAGAGCTGCCATCCGTGTTTGTGTTCCCTCCTCTTCCTGTCTGGGATCAAATGGTCGTTGTTCTGTTCCAGGTACAGATCCAGGGATCTGTGGGACATCACTGCTGTCCCTGTCCTCAGCAGTGTCCAGAGTGGATCTGCTCAGGATCCTGTGTGTCTTCACACAGGTCCAGGAGCTGCTGTCCCCAGTGCTGTTGATAGTTTATTGATATTTCATCAGTTGTTTTATTGATTCCTGGAGGTTTTGCTCGGATCTATGTGTTTTTCTTGTAACTATTAAACTTTGCTGTTTTTCACCTTTCTTCTTTTACATTGTGCTTTCCTTTTTGGATATTCCTTGGGAATGTCATTAACTGATAATTCCTGGCTCACACTTCCCATTTTTAAAGGTTTAGTGTTTTCTCCTACTAATTTGCAATGGTTACATTTGGGAAAAGGGCCCCTTTGAACATTGCCAGTGCAGAGAATTCTGACAGCAGGATCATCACAGAGTGACACCACCTCACAGCCACCCTGACTCAGGTAGCTGCCGGGTGTCACCTTGACACTGCCCTGGCCCTGAGGCTGTACCTGAGCACAGGTGCTCAGACTGGGCAGCCCATTGTCCCAGACAGAGGGTTTATCGTGCGAATCTAAAGCTGTCCAGCAAACTTTATCAGAGACCTGAGGTTGAAACACTTGGTGTTTGATGCAGGAGACAGTGTCAGAACTGATTTTTGGTCTCCAAGGAAGCCTTATGGAATGTCACAGGTAACTCTGCTTTGAGGGCTCTTACCAAAGTGGGTTTGTTTTGGTTTGGTTTTTTTTTTATTTATTTTTCCCCTCCTTGTAAGTACCCAGTAAATGATTTTTCACTATTCCGATGGTGCTTGCCCCATCCCTGGCAGTTTCCTGGGCTGAGCTGGATGGGCCTGGAGCAGCCTGGTGTAGTGGGTGACATCTGTGTTCATGGCAGGGACGTGGAGCTGGGTGAGCTTTATGGTCCCTTCCAGCCCAAGCCATTCCGTGCTGATGGGTGTGGCACCTCAGTATAGGTGTGAAGGGCAGTTTGAGATCCCTGGTTTTTCCTGGAAACTGCAGGTCCCTGGCCCACTTGTGGGGTGTGTGCAGAGGGGAACACAGGTCTGTGCACAGGGCTGGTGACAGCTGTGTGTCTGCAGCAGGTTCTGCCCCAGGTGCTGCTGCAAAAGCATTGCCAGAGGCCATAACATCCAGCCCAGGCACCTGCAGAGACACCTCAGGTGTGGAGCTGGGCCAGGGGGTCTCACTGGGACGTGTGAGTTTTGGGTATAAACTTGATCTGCTCTTGGAAGAATTGAGCAGGTCTGTCTCGGCAGTGGAGGGGATGACACAGCTTGGCCTGGGAGGAAGGGAGGGAAAGGCCTCAGAGGGAAATCAGTGCTGATCCCAGCCCAGGCTGCTGATCCCAGCCCAGACCTGGCCTCAGTCCCTGCCACCATGGGCAGAACCCTCCCAGGTTGAGGAATTTCACTTGATTTATTGCTGTAACACAAACTTTTAGTTACTGATTCAGATACCGAGGAAAACCCAGGATGACCATTAAAGAAACACCTGGGGAAACACCTTTCCTCTACTTTCCCGGGTCCAGCTTCAATCCAACATCTTTTCTTCCCTCTTTCCCTGCAGGTTCTGCCCAGTCTCTCCCAGTCCCTGGGGGAAGTGACATAGCACAGGGGGCTGGGGCTGGGCTTTACTTTTCTATTTGTCATTTCTTCCTCTTTCCTTCTTGTTTACTCACTCATGGCACACCCACAGGCTTCAGTCCCTCAGGTGTGTACTTGCTCTGCCGTGGTCCCTCCCTGGGCTGGTCCCTTCAGGGAGAAATGGGCCAAGGGGAATTACTTGAAGTTCGTAGAGGGAAATGCCATGTCCTGCACCTGGGCAGGGATATTTCCATCTGCTAACACTCACACGGGGGACCAGAGCACAGCTGCGGAGAAGTACCTGGCTGTCCTGCTGGGCCATGAGCCACCCCTGAGTCGGCAATGCACCTCTGTGGTCTGAGAGCATCCTCAGGTGTGGGAGCCAGAGCACTTGCCCACAGGTAGGGGAGACCCCATCCCCTCCCTGGGACACAGGTAAGGCCACATCCGGAGCACTGGCACCAGTTTCAGGCTCCCCAGTACAAGACAGCCCGGTCAGAACTGGAGTCCAGCATGGATTGATTAGGACACCTGAGAACCTGACAGGTAAGGAGAGGCTGAAGGCTGGGACTGCTCAGACTTAGGAGCTCAGTGGAGTTTATCAATGGGTAGAAATCCCAGGTGTGAGCAGTGAAGAGAACCTCAGGTGTCCCAGGAATGGACACAAGGCAATGGAAACAACCCAAAATACTGAGACATGAAAGAACCTCTTTTACTATTTTTATACTTCAAACATGATAAAATAAGGTCAGGGGCCCCTATGCCAAGGCAGGGCTTTGGGCTCAACAACCTCCAGAGTTCCTTTCTGTGCTCCTATGACTTGGGTGCCTGTGGCGCAGGTGAGCCTGTGTGCCGCAGGTGTGGACCCTGGGGTGTTGCTGCAGTGGCAGGGGATGCACAGGGGCCACCTGGGCAGCGGGTCAGGCCTCTCCTTCCTCCAGCACGGCTGTAGTTTGTACCAGCACCATCTTGGGCGGGCTCTGCTGTTCAGTATTGCACACTCTGCAGCTGATCTGCCCTTTTCCCAGCAGCCTGCGTCCTGCTTTTCCCAGGTCTGGGGATGAGGAAAAATGGATACAATGGAAATAAAGATGAATTTATCTCTTCAGCGCTGACTGCACTTGTCTCTGCTAAAGCTGCATCTCACAGTACAGAGCTAGAGACATGGGTGTTGTAGGTTGCCAAAGACTTTGTGGGTTTGATCTTGTATCAGGCTGGGGGTTTTCACACAGAAAAGACAAGGAGCCTGGGAAAGCAGCCACAGAGTTAAATCCCAGGCAAACAGAAGTAATGGTGTTCAGGGAAGACTGTGCCAGAGAGATCCAATCCATCCCCACACTGAAAGTACCAAGGAATTAACAAACAGTCATGGATTTGGGAGTCGCAACCGTGTTGTCCACAGTTTTCCCACAGAGCCACTGTACAAAGCAGGAGGAACAAGGAGTGAGAGAAAACACCAAACTGCAGAAAAAAATCCTCATAGATCTGTTTTCTCCCCAGAAACTAAACACTCTCCTCCCTCATGCCCCAGACAGGTCCAGCAGGGGCTGGATCTGGACACTGACCAAACGTAACCTTGAGCTCGATGTTGAGCACAGACCAGGAAAACCCCATGACAGCCCATACTCCTGTCTACCTGGACAAGCCATCCACATTGGCTCCTCCTCACCTGCATCCAGACAGGCACATCTCCATGATACACTGTCCAAAGCCCTTGTAGACTCCAAGAAGAACCAGTTTTCATCTCTCCATCAGATCGTGATCCCAGTTACCAACATTTCCAGGACTTGACTGGCCCTTCCATTCACACATGACTACTGAGTACTTGTATTAGGCAGATTTCCTCATTTATTGCTCCCCTGCCTTCCAAAACATGCCAGGTAAACAAAACGTGGTTCTGTATCTCCCGCAGCCCCCAGGCAAAGTTGAAAGCCATTGGTTACGCAAAGCTGCTGCTGCTGGAGCTGAATATTTAAATTTAACCTGGGGCTGTATTGATTCTTTTCAGAGAAAAGATGTTCAACGGAAACTCTTTAGAAATCCATCCGCTCCCTGAGCACAAGGAGAGTTCTGGAAGCAGTGGGAGGGATGAATTATGGTAACAGCACTGTGGTGTGTCTGTGCAATCCTGGAGCAGTTCCTGCAGGAAGCAGCAGCTGTGGTTCAGTATTCCCCAGTCTGACCTCTGGGTACTGGCTCGCTGCACAGACACAACAGGCAGGAGAGTTTAAGCACTGGACAGAAAGAGAACAGCAGCCAACCTACAGATGTGAGATTGTGGCAGCATCAGCCATCACAAAACTAAGCTGAACCAGCATTCAGATAATTGTCTTGTTATTTTGCAACACAAAGTTTGGAGGTCAAATAAAGCAACAGAAAATCTTTGTGGCAGAGAAAAATAAGCCTGAAGCAGCCCCAGGTCTCTGGTTTCAGCTTGGTCTGTACCTACAGATCAGGGATGGGAAAGAGGCAGCAAGGAGAGAAAAATAAGATAAATTGTGTTAAATTAAACCCTTTGGAAGTTACAAATCGGAGGTGACCCAGCATTGGACCAAGAGGCACCAGAATGACACAAGTTATGTATGAGGTGTGCAGTGGTGTAATAACTGCTCCTACCTACTGTGGGATATACCTGGTCTGTCTGGAGCAAAGCAGGAATTTGGGCAGGAGGTACAACCAGGATTGCAAATAGCCCTGGAATCTCAACATTGTATTTTTTTGTTGCAAAACAGATGTTTTCAAAACACTTCTCACCCAGATATTTCCTGGAGCCTGTCAACGCACTGGCCAATTACTTACTGTTTTCTCCTTTTATAGTACTTCAGCAGTTTCGGGTGTGTGTCCTGTCCACAGATATTTCAAAGGTGGTAGGTCTGTGCAGACCTGGGCCTTCTCGCTCCAAGTGCCTCTAGGATGCAACTGTGTGCAGCAGGTGTGAGTAAAGTGGCTGCCTTGAACTTTTACCAGCCCAGAACTTTTAACAGCCCGCTGTGGGCCTTGTTTACATGTTCACAAACATGCCAGGTGAGCAGGTGAAGTGCTCTGGGCTTTTGTAACTGGCACTAGAACTCCTGTGGCCTGCTCCCCACAGATAGGAGTCTGTGGGGAATGGGACCAAGTGGGCAAACTGGGAACACAGGAACTTCTCTCTCCAGCCTCCTGGTGAAAGCGCACTAATTGGCCTCAGGGGCAGAGCTGGTGCCCACACCTGAATGAGGAGCCTCAGGGCTGGCTCTGTGCAGCTGGAGACAGAGCTGGCTATGGGAAGAAGGAGACAGGCAGCAGGTGCCACAACTGCCCAGGAAGGACCATGAGCAACCATGAGGCAAAAGTGCTGGTCAGTGGTGACAGGAGAGAATTTCCTTGGTGCTTTCTGAGCACAAGTTGGCCGGGAAGAACCAGTGACCCCAGCGCTGGTGGCGGGACCACGCTTTCCATTTCCAGGCCCCTGTAAGTGTTGGACCTCCCCAAACCGCACTGTGCAAGGGTGATGCCCCAAGGTAACAGGCCACTCACTTCACATGTGATTGCACTGTTTGGGCTTCTGCAAATGTCAGCACATGACAAACATGTAAATCTGGTCAGCTTTGGCCGGTTTATGGTTAGACCGTAGAATTGCAACCTTTCTTGCCCTGTCTTCTTAGACACAAGTGTAAATTACACTGGACAAAACCTTGAAATGGTACAATTTTCTTCAGACAAAAATCTCCTTGTCAAGTGTTGGGAAAGGAGTCTGGCAGGGATCCACGACCTCTCCCACAATATGTGGGGTGAGGCTGTTGTCTTATCTTGGATAGGCCAAAGTGGAAATGCCAAATTTAGCTTACTCTTGGCTTACTCGAGCCCTGACAGCTAAAAATAATTTGAAAAATCCTGAAGGAAATGTTTTCCCTGAGGAAATCACCGGGAGAAACCCCTGAAATATTATTCTTGGAACACCTGGTGAGAGTTGCATTCCAGCATCAGACTTGTGCTGGTGGGCAGGGGCTGCTGGTCCAGGCCATGCTATGAGCAGGCCCTGGTAGCAGAGGTGGCTCAGGCTGTGAGTATGCTCATCTGTGGGCAGGTGAGTGCTGAGTGTCTCCAAGGTCAGAGTCCAGGGCCTCTCAGGGCCTTTATCCAGTGCCCAAAGGGTTTTTCCCTGAGGTCCAGTGAGGATGTCTCCTGTTCTAGCTTGTCCCAGTTGCCTCTTTGGTCACCATGAGATTGTGAGAAGAGTCTGTACCTGTCACCTCTCCCCAATAACATGAGGCATCTGCAGACTGTGGTCAGGGCCCCCTTTTCCTTGCTCCAGCAACAGTGGGGCTTACGAGAAAATCCTACAGAAGAGTGCCCCTGGCGAGTTTTAAAAAGTGGTGCTAGAATCACAAACTCTCAGATTGATTTGAGTTGAAAGGGACCTTAAAGCTCATCCAGTTCCACCCCCTGCCATGGGCAGAGACACCTTTGACTAGACCAGGTTGCTTCAAGCCCCATCCAGCTGGGTCTTGACACTTCCAGGGATGGGGAAACCCAACCTGAGAAGAAAAGGAGAACAGACAAGCACAAACTCTAGGTTGTATGAAATCTGTTGGAACTGCTGTCTGGGTGACATCTGCAGGACAGGACAGTTTTAGTGCCCTCAGAACTGCATCTGAGACAGCCAAAACCACTGAGGCAAAAAACCTGAGTATGAAACTGTTGCAGCTGTGGGGAGAGTCACAGCTATTAACAACCCACTGAGCTCCTGAGCCAGGTGTGGCTGCAGGGATCCTAGGTCCAGAGGCTGCCTGGGCAGCAGCGGGGTGAGCAGAGATGAGGGCAGGGAGGGCACTCAGAGGGCACGTCAGAGCAGCAGCAATGTCAGGGAAAGTAGCACCTGCTGCTTTTCCTGTCAGGGAAAGCACCTGCCTGGGCCACCAGGTTCAGAGGGTGGTGTGGAGAGGTTGCGCTCTACCTAGAGGGCAGGGACAAGTGGAGTGTCACCAGTATCTGTCTTGGCACATGTCCTGTGGAATATGCTCATCAGTTGCAGGAAAGAGGTAACAGAGTGTACTCCTGACGGGTTGTGAGTGAAACAAGTCAAGGGAACCAGTGCTCCAGGGCAGGGCCAGAAGGACATGGACAGACTGGGAAATGGAGCCAGAAGGAACTGGTGAAATTCAACCAAGACGAATGCCAGGTCCTGCATCCAGTGCTCCCTGAAACAAAAATGCACCAACAATCTCAGGAGAGATCAGTGAAGACGCCCCAAAAAGGCTGGGGCTGGAGCCCCACGCTGAGAGCGGGGGCTGGCAGTGCTGAGCGGATTCTGCCTGCAGGAGGAATGGCTTTAGGGACACCAAGTAACCATTTGTCTGCCAGTCCCTGTAGGGAGATTATCCCAAAACCAGTGCCATGCTCATTACAGTGGGACATGGAGGGAGGAGGAGGAGCGGCAGGCAAAATCCAGACAAAGTCCACCATTTTCTTGTCCCCATCCTCAAAGGAAGCATCTGTGCCCATGTGGAGACCAGGACCAGCTGGCAGTGCTGCTGCAGGGTGTTGTGATACAAGCGATGGTGGTTTCTGCTGGAGAAAGAATTCTTGAGCGGGAAGGTGCATCCCTCAAAACAAGCAGGGAAACAGGACTGGGAGAAGTTCCTGGTGCTACAGCAGTGCACCTGGGTTTGGGAAGTACAACACATGCTTGGAGAAGGTAAGAGTCTGATTTTCAGAAGTGTTGAGTATTTATAGGATCTAAATAGCCCAATCCTGAAGGCTGCACCCCCAAATTGAGGTATTTGGTTTAAAAAACAACTTCCTTAACATTTCACAAGTTCATGGAGATTTGATTTACTGCTGGACACCACTGGCCAGGTTTGATATCCATCAGGAGACCAGAGTGGGACACAAACAGTGATATTTCTTATCCTAAAGGCTCTTCTGAAGACATGGACTACCAGAACTGAAGTTTCTGGCATGCGGGGAGATTTCAGTATATTTTAATATTTGTGCCAAGTATTGGTGGTCTCAGAAAAGTCCCTTTTCAAATATCATTGTGGGAGGCGGTTTCTCCAAGTGGTGCCAGCATGTGCCTTCCCTAAAACCTTGGGAGAATGGCCAAGTTGTACTGGAATGCCGTGGCACCAAGTTTCTGTGTGAAACAAGGAAATGCTCATCATTGCCACAAGAAAAAGACGTAATTTTGTAAACACAAAGCAAACGAGTGAAAAAGTCCCATTATCGTGACCCCTCTGCCCTGCCAGCTCAGCTGTCCTGCCTGAGATCTGCTCGAAAACAGGCAGAGCCCAGAGTCACTGTTCCATGTACACACATAGTTACAGCTACACACACACACACACACACACACACACACACACACACACACAGGGCCACAGTCACAGCTGCTCTTTTTTTACCACCTGCTGCTTATCTTTTTCAGCCCCAGACACCCTCTGACCCGCATTTCCCCTCAGTGAGGCTGCCGCTCCCTTGGTATGTGTGCTGGATTTCCACACAGGGTGTTCATCCCCATCTAGGGTTGTAGCTTACACTTTCCCTATTTCCCAAAAGGTGTTACTGCTCAGCCTCTCTTGACATTCCAGATCCAGAGCTTATGCTTGGACCATCTCCTACTGCCCCATCATCAGGAACAGAAGCTGCAAGGACACCGCAGTGAAGCAATACTGCTTCCCTGCTGCAGAAATATCACGGCGCTGTCTCAACCTCCAGACTCCGTGGTAGTCCTCATGTTTCCTGGGGTTCCCATTCTACATTTCCACGGCACTACGTGGTGAACACCAGCTAAACTTACTCCTTCTATCAGGAGTAGCTCCAGGCTCTGAGCAGGCAGTGTTCACCCAGCCTGAGTCGGAGCCATCTCACTGCTGAGCCCTTCAAACACACCGGGCACTGCTTGGTGCCTTCTGTGTCGAGTCAGTGCCACTGCCAGGGCTCTGTCCCACCTGTCCAAGTCCTCTCCCAGGCCTCTGGACCACATCATCTCCTCCAGAGAGCTCTGCACTGGGCTGGGTGAGCATGGTTAGCGTAGGCAGTGAGAGCACAGGGGAGTGTAGGTGCCCTGCAGTCATCTCACGCTGTGTCCCTACAGCTGTGGTGCTGCCGGTTTGGCCAAAGGCCAGCCCCCATCACTGCTCCATCTCTACTGGCACCTCACAGCCCTGCAACAGGTAAAATGCGGCTGGCAGGAAGGACTTAGGGCTCAGGAACTGCAGCTCCCAGCCCCTCCAGCAGCCTCCTCCCATGCCCTGATGCTGCAGCCCAGGTGCCAAAGAGCTGCAAGGCTGGAGTGGAGTCTGGCGCTGGTCTGCACCTGGAGCAAGAATTGGAGGTCAGCGTGGGTCTTGTGTCAGATGGGCTTAGTCCCGTGGGCTCAGATCCCACTGGTGCAGGCTGGTGGGTGCTGCTCCTTGCTCCTGTCACTGAACAGGAGCCACCTCTGAAAGCCTCTCCCCAGGGTCTCTACAGGGTTAAAAGCTTCCGCTGTGCTTACAGCATCGAGGACACGCGGGCTTCTCTGCATGCAGGTAAGACAAACCAGACAGTACCTGGGACATGGCTGAGACATGGAACATAGGACATCACCTGAGGACAGCTTACTAAGGAGTAGGCGCCATCCAGTCTCTGCTCTTGGCTGTGGAGGTGAGGAGGGGTGAGAAGGCAGGGCTTTGCCAGGTCCTTGTCACGCAGTGCTGGGGGGGAACCTGCTGCTGGCCCCCAGGGCTCCTGGGTGGCCTGGGCAGGCTGTGGCTGCTGCTGCTGCTGCTGCCTCCAATAGAGGCATCCAGTCCTTTCCAAGAGAAATGAACCCCGTGTTGTTATCTGCTCCCTCAGTTCAGCCGTACCCTCACACTGGCCCTTGGGTGCGCCCAAGGCTCAGGACCCCACCTCCCAGGCCTGTATGCTTCAGGCTACCTGCTCTGCTCACCTGAGTATGGATGCAGTGGCTTGGTGAGGAGAACCACATCCTCCTGCAGGAGCAGCTTCCCTGGCTGGGTACGGAGCACATATGTGCTCCTGCACAAGGAAGGGTGACAGAATGGTCCCCAAAACGCTGGAGTTATGCAGAAGGTCCCCTGCTTCAGGGAGTGCACCAGAGCAGAGTCTCCGGCTCATATGTCACCGTCGCAAGGGTCCCTCCCATCTCCCGAGAGAAGGACAGGAACCTGACTGGCACTGGTGGCGTCTCTGTTCCCTCTCTGCTCCCCATCCAGCCTTTCTGGCCTTGTTCCGCCTGGGCAGAGTGTGTGTACCTGCTCTGGTACCTGCACAGGGTAACACCTGGTCAGTCAGGCGTTACCACGAGAAATCGCCTTCAGTGCAAGTGAGAGAGGGAGGAGAAGGGTCGAACAAGGTGGAGGCTCTTTCCAGGCTCATTCCTGTGCAGTCCAAAGGAGACAGGGAGATTCTCCTCCCACATCTTCCTATTCCTTGGTGCGCGGGATGTCTGAAGACAACAGGGTTAAATCTGGCATCTCTGAACTGTGGCTGTGTTTGCTGACTGCCACATTGCTTCACACCAGGGTGGAAGTCAAGGTCATTCCTCTGCACATTCCTGTGGCTGCTCTGCAGCCCTGGAGTTCCAAGTCCAATCTAGCCTGGATTTGTCAGCATGGGGAGGGCACCAGCTGAGCTCTCCAGCCCTTGCTGCCCCTCCTGCAGTGAAATTAACCATTCCCTGCAGTCTGTGGCACACAGGGTCACTGCTGTGCACCCATGGTCCATGCAGGGCTCAAGGTTCATTTCCTGGTGTGATGGGCTCACACACCTCTTGCTCACTTGCTGTTTTTTCCAGGTGTTGAGCCCCAGTTTGGAGCATGAACAGGTGACTAACCTTTATATGCCCAGCCTCCTACTATTGAATTTATTCACATTTTTATCACTCTGGTCCCTGAAGTCCCCTATTCCTCCTATGCAACAGGCAGGTCCCCACCTTTGCCAGTGCCAGGTTCACCTGTCAGCAGCCTCCTGCCTCTGATGAGCAAGCCAGTAGGAGTAGCATCCAGGCAGGTCTTGGACAGAGCCTTCCCCTCTCACCCCACACAACAGCGTACCTATGCCCTCACAAAGCAGCTGCCTGAGTGCTGTGACAGCTCACACAGCCTGAATTTCCAGTGAACACAGATCCACGTGCACACTGTGCGGCACTGCAGCAGAGACAGTGGGAGGCGGGAGGCAATTCCCAGGGAACTGCACCATGGGCTCCCCCAGCTTTTACTCCCCCAGGACCCTCTCGCAGTTGCAGCACTGGGACAGGCAGGCTGGGCTATTCCTTCATCAAAACGCTCTTGGCTCAGGCTGGAGCTGGAGGAAAAACAGTGGTCTGATGTTGGAAAAAAAAAAAAGAAAGCATGGGATGATACAGTCCTTGTGCCCCTCTCCAATGTGCGCAGATTTAGTAATTTAAAAAACCCCAGTGCACGCAGAATTAGTAGTTAAAGAGTGTGTTGATCTGGGCAGCTGCTTGAGAGCTTGCCTAAGCAGAGGTTTCCCAGCCTGGCACATCCTGGATGGAGTGACAAGTTAGGATATCACTGTGCCAGGCAAGGAAGAACTCATCTTCTGACTGAACATTTTCCTCTCAAAGTTAAATTTTTAAAAAAATGTTGAAAAACTAGCAAGTGAAAGAGAAATGAATCAGAACTTAATTCTGCTTCTGCTTAGCAAACCCTGGTATTGCTCCCAGTGCACAGGGAGAAAATACCCTCAGAACAGGATGGTCTTTATCTGGAGGACCTGAAAGTTATGAATCAATCAGAACTGACACCGGAGCAATTCCAGTAGGAAAAAGAGCACAATTTTAACAGTGCTTTGACAGTTTCCTGTGGTAAGCAGCTATAAGAAACAAACTCCCAATAGAAGCAGTGAATTCTCCAGCACTTGATGTTATAAACGCATGACTGATGCACAGATACAGACTTTGAGCAGGGAAATTAAAACCAGATTAATGGGTCTAAAGCAAGGGAACCAACCTGAAATTTAATCAGGTTGTTTAATCTCCTGAAGAGACATGACAATTGACTTCTGTTGCTAAAAGTACGTCTATAAAGAGGAAGGGGATGCTTTATTTTTTCTTCCTTTCTTCTTTTTTTGGTCTTTGCCCACTGTATTTGCCCACTGAAGCACCTTGGCTTCACCCACGGAGTCCATGGCACGGGCAGGGTGGGCAGCAGCAGCCCTGGCCGTAAAAACCCACCATATGCCACCTCCATCAGCCCTCGGCCGAGGTTCTGAACCATAAATGATTCCTCCATCTCTTGAACATGGTGATCACAGCTCCATGTGCCAGTGAGCAGAACCCTTGTGTCAGGGTGAAAATTGAAATAGGATGATGGAAAAAAGGTTGGGAGGTCCTGGAAAAAAGGTTGGGAGGTCCAGGCCGGGAGATCCCTGATGGCTTAAATTTTCCTGTGGCTCAACAAACCCCGTGTGGTGAGTTACCCTTTGCTGGAACCTCTGCTCTTGTAAGTGGAACCCCTCCTTTGTGAGTGCTGGTTATCACAGAGCAGGAAACAGGATAAAGAAAAAAAAATCTTTTAACTGGTGCAGGGTGATGCCATATCCCCAGCCCAGGGCTGGGGAAGAGCAAGCTTAGTGACTGTGGCATCTAGGGAATGCTGTGACCTGTCCAGGGGCAGGGAAACATTTAGTCACCATAAATACATCCAGGAGGGGGGGAGAGACACATGCTTGGAACAGTCATCAGGACTAGGGGCTGGGTTGGCAAGGAGCTCCGAGAGGGGTGGGTGGATGCCCCCTGCTCTTGGGTTTTTCTGTGTGCTTCTTCCCCAGTCAGGTACCCAACACGGGACGGCAGCTCTTTGGACTCCAAAATCCCAGTGTCTGTGAAATCTGGACACAGGGAACTTTCAACCACTAGGGAGATGGGATCAGAGCCATACCACCAGTGAACCCCTGGCCTCATGGTGGGCTGTGCTCTGGTCCCCTGGCTCACAGTCCCCCCCTCCTCCTCAGTGTTCACTTCTACCAAAAGACTGACCCAGCTTGCCCCATGGCAGGCATGAACCAGACACAGGTGACAGAGTTTATGCTCCTGGGCTTTTCCCACGGCCAGCCCTTCGTCTTTGCTCTTTTCCTGGCCATTTACCTGGCCACGCTGCTGGGGAACTCTGCAATACTCTCCCTCGTGGCCCTGGATCCCCATCTCCACAGCCCCATGTACTTCTTCCTTAGTCACCTGTCCTGCCTAGACCTTTGCTACTCATCAGTGACAGTGCCCAAGATCCTGGCAAATGCTCTGCACCCACAGGCGACCATCTCCTACCGCGGGTGCCTGGCGCAGATGTTCTTCCTGATGTGGTGCGCGGGGGCCGAGTGCGCGCTGCTGGCTGTCATGGCCTACGACCGCTACGCAGCCGTGTGCCAGCCCCTGCGCTACGCCCAGGCCATGAGCCGCAGCACCTGTGTGATGGCTGCTGCCGGCTGTTGGCTCTGGGGGCTGCTGGACTCAGCTGTGCACACCCTCCTGGCGGCCCGGCTCTCATTCTGCGGGGCTGCCCAGCTCCAGCACATCTTCTGCGATGTGCCGCCACTGCTGGGGGCCGCCTGCAGCAACATCCGTCCCAATGAGCTGGCCCTCCATGTCTCCAGCATCTTTGTGGGACTCAGTCCTTTCCTGCTTGTTGTAATCTCCTACCTTTGCATCCTGGCCACCATCCTCGGGATGCCGCTAGCCACCAGCCGGCACAAGGCCTTCTCTACGTGCTCTGCCCACCTGCTCGTGGTCACCCTGTACTTCGTGGCAGCCAACCTGAACTACAACCGGCCCAGCTCGGGCTACTCACCAGCAGCCGACACACTGGTCTCCACGTTGTACTGCATCATCACCCCAATGCTCAACCCCCTCATCTACAGCCTTCGCAACCAGGAGGTATGGGGGGCCCTGAGGAAGGTTGTGCGGGCGAGTGGCACACCAGGTTCCCCAGGCAACAATGCCTGAGCAATGCCAGGGCTGTGACAGGCTGCTGACATGGTGCTGGCACTGCAGTGTCCATCCGTGGGATGTCTGTGACAGCACAGCGAGCTTGGGGCTCTCAGCCCAAGCACATGGCACACTGCCATCACTCGTCTCACCCTCAGCATATCACTGATGGCAGAATGGCAAAATAAAGTCAGGAACAAGGCTACAGGTCCAGGATTCTGTCTTTATTTTCCAGATGGCCATGTGCTGAGCTCGGCACAGGACCTGCTGCAGCTGTGCTACCGCCAGGGAACTCTGCAAAAGGCAAATTCATGTGGTACCAGACGTGCTGCCAGACAGGTGCTGGCCTTGAGCATGGCCACGAGCTCTGCCTTAGGGCTGCCCCAGGTCTTGAGTCAGGCCCTGTGCAGAACAAGGGCAGTGCCTTAGACTGCATAACCTGGCCTGGGCAGAGCTGCTGTCACACCATCCACCTTCCCCACATGCCTTGGCTTTAAATCTGATGTCTGCTGGGTTTCCCCAGGCTGCCAGGGAGGCTCTGCAGCACTTTGTACATAAGCACAGGGGCTTGCACAGGCCACCCACGGCCTCAAGTGCTGCAGTCAGACAGGGAGGTCTCAGCACTGAGCTGTGAGCTGGTGGCACTGAACTCCTCACCAGAAATGCTTTGCTTTATGGCCAGAAAAATCTACCTGTGCAGTTGTTGTGTGTGGTGTGGCTCTGGGTGACGGCGGCTGAGGACTGGCTGGGGACGTGGGGCTACTGCCGCTGCCTCAGTCACCTCTTCCAGCAGGGGGTCTGCAGCTGGGTCCAAGCTCAAATGACTGTGCGGGTAATGGCCAAACCTGCAGGTGCGTACATGAGGCACAGCAGTGTCCAACACTGTGGCAGAGCCAGGAGCAGGGGCTCACTGGGGCAAGGGAGATGACACAGGCAGGTCACACCTGCACTCACACAACCTACGTCGGCTGGACCCAAACATGCTCATCTGTAGCTCGGTTACCAAGAGATACCCAGCAATATCCCATCTGTTCCCAAAGAAACCCACTGGAGAGTCAGAATTGGGACTAGGAGGCACACAGCCTTGTTGGGAGCAGTTTGCCATTTCTTAGTGCTCAACACATACTGATTCTATTCTTCAGGGAAAGAAATGTTTCTGTAACCCACCTGTTGGGTTGGGCTGTTGCTCCTACCCAGACAGGCTGTGAGCCCCTCAGCCCTCCTTGCTATACGCCCTTCTGGATTCTAAAAAGTTCTTGAAACACCCTCAGTCTAGTGTCACTGGACACATCAGAGTCTGCCCGATGAATCCCTTTCAGTTCAAGAGCCCCTGGAAAGAGACAGCAGGAAACAGCAGGAACTGCACAAGGAAAAAAGACTGGGGAAGTTACCTCAGAGAAACAAAAAAATCAAAGCACTCCAACCAAACAAAAACCCCAAAGCCAACCAAACAGAAACCCAAACAAGAAACCTCTGGAAAAGTTACATTAAAATTGAAAATTTTTAACTTGAACCCCAATGCACCCTTCCTGTGACAAACAGACACAGCCTGTGGGTTTTCCCAGGATCAAACACTGAGCAAGAATGCCACACTCCTGCCTGGGTACTACAGGCTTGGTCAACTGCTGGGTGGTCCAGAACTCACCTGCAAACCACACTGGACTCTAAAGCTTTAGTGTCACAGTTGGACCCTCTGCACCCACTACTGGCAGTGGCAGTGACTGGGGTGTGCTTCCACAGCCCCTCAGTCCCACAGCCCCTCAGGTGTTCCCACAGCCCTTCAGGTGCTGTTCTACTCAGCTGTCCCTGGTTTATTCCTGCTGTGATGGTACCTGCATTCCACAGAGCAACAACTCCCACAGCTGAGCATCCACCTAAGATGTACTGGCTTGAGGAAGGGCTTTGCTTTGCGTTTCTGAAAACTGTTTTAAACATTAATGATAAAATGTTTCCTCCTGTCCTGCTTCCCACCTGCCCAGCCTTTTCCCCACACCTGTGATGAAGAGTCAGGAGGCCTTTTCAGGAGCCTCCAGCAGGCACAGGGGACACAAGCTGTCACAGAATCACCGGGACACAATTTGAGCCAGGCCAGAGCAGAAGCTGTGAGTGAGGGCACAGCCCCCAGGGACAGACACCTGTGCCCAAAAGGAGCACACAGACCACGTTCATGTTTCTCTGCTCCACGCTGCAAACATGGCTCATCCTGAAAGTGGAAACTCTTCCTTGGAACGAAGGCAAATTTGGCTTTCCCAGTGCTCTTTTCCCTGACCCCTGACTAGGATGAGATCCAGGGCCACAGCAACTGAAAGAGGTCCCACAGCTCACGTTCCTTCTGCCTTGCCTGGACTAGATTTGGTATTTCTGCTCTGGGACTTGGCCCACTGGGAACAGGACACACTCCTGCAGGCTTGCTGGCTGACAGGTGGGGCAGCCTAGATAGAAGAGACAAGACACCTTATATTGCACTCATACACTCTTAAACCATCCCACCTTTCCCACCTGGAAGTGGATGGGAATCAAAATCCTCTTGGGCATACGACAAAACATTCCCTGTGACACTGCCAGTTTGCTCCTTGATATTTCTCTGAATGTGGATACACCACAAGCTGTGCCAAATGAAGCTGATAACATGGAAAAGGCTGAAGCAGAGAGAGGCTGTTGTGGTTTGACACTGGCCAAATGCCAGGCACCCAGGACAGCTGCTCACTCACCCTCCCCTGCCACAGCTGGGCAGAGAAGGGAAAAAAAAAACCTAAACGAAGGGTTCATGAGTTGAGATAAGGACTGGGAGAAAACACTCCAAGGGCAAAACAGGCTCAACTTCAAGGTACAAAGTGAATTTATTACTAACAAAGTAAGAGGAGAATAACGAGAAGTAAAATAAGCCCTTAAAAACACCTTTTTTCCCCAACCCCTCCCTCCTTCCCACCAACAGTGCAGGGAGACAGGGCACGGGGATTTGATCAGTTCATCACCTGAGATCTTCTTCCGCTGCTCAGGGAGAGGAGTCCTTCCCCTGCTACACATGGGCTCCCTCCCATGGGAGACAGTTCTCTGTGAACTTCTCCAGCGTGGGTCCACTCTCACAAGCAATGTGAGTCCCTCTCACGGGCACACAGTCCTCCCAAAACTGCTGCAGCATGGGTCACTCTTCCACGGGGTGCAGTCCTCCAAGGACAGGCTGCTCCACCTTGGAAGCAGGGCCCCTCTCTCCTCCAGGTCTTCCACTGGATCACAGCCTCCTCCAGGCATCCACCCACTCCGACGTGGGCACCCCTCCCACGGGTTGCAGGTGGATCTCTGCATCCCCATGGATCCCCAGGGGCTGCAGGGGCACAGCTGCTTCACCATGGTCATCACCACGGCCTGCAGAGGAACCTCGGCTCTGGCACCTGGAGCACCTCCTCCCCCTCCTTCTCCACTGACCTTGGTGCCTCCATGTTGTTTCCCTCACACATTCTCACCTCCTCCTCTTCTCTGGCTAGAAAAAAACTCTTGTGCCCACTTCGTTTTGATTTTCTTCTTAAATATGTGATTCACAGAGGAGAGGGATGGAATGTGTTGGTTTTGCATGGCCTGGTTTTTGGTAGCAGGTGGGCAACAGAGGTGGCTTCTGTGAGAAGCTCCTGGAAGCTTCCACCATGTCTGGCAGAGGCAATCTCTGATGGCTCTGAAGATGGACATGCTGCTGGCCAGAACTGGGCCAATGAGAGAGGCTGGTAATGCCTCTGTGATGACATATGTAAGAAGAAAATCAAAACAAAATGGGGACAGTTTGAATTCCAGCTAGAGAAGAGAAGCAAGGAAGAACATGTGAGGGAAACAACACGGAGACACCAAGGTCAGTGGAGAAGGACGGGGAGGAGGTGCTCCAGGTGCCAGAGCCGAGATTCCTCTGAAGGCCATGGTGATTGCCATGGTGAAGCAGCTGTGCCCCTGCAGCCCCTGGGGATCCACGTGGGATGCAGAGATCCAGCTGCACCCCATGGAGAAGCTCCATGCCAGAGCTGGTGGATGCCTAGAGGAGGCTGTGATCCAGTGGAAGACCTGGTGGAGAGAAGGGCCCTGCTTCCAAGGTGGAGCAGCCTGTCCTTGGAGGACTGCACCCTACGGAGGAGTGACCCATGCTGCAGCAGTTTTGGGAGGACTGTGTGCCCCCGGGAGGGACTCACGCTGCAGCAGGTGAGGTTTGGCTGCTGCTCGTGAGAGTGGACCCACGCTGGAGAAGTTCACAGAGAACTGTCTCCCGTGGGAGGGACCCCACAGTCTCACAGGGGAAGGACTCCTCTCCCAGAGCAGTGGAAGAAGATCTCGGGTGATGAACTGATCAAACCCCTGTGCCCTGTCTCCCTGCGCTGTTGGTGGGAAGGAGGGAGGGGTTGGGGAAAAAAGGTGTTTTTAAGGGCTTATTTTACTTCTCATTATCATCCTCTGACTCTGTTAGTAATAAATTCACTTTGTACCTTGAAGTTGAGCCTGTTTTGCCCTTGGAGTGTTTTCTCCCAGTCCTTATCTCCACTCATGAAGCCTTCATTAAATTTTTCTGTCCTCTGCCCAGCTGTGGCAGGGGAGGGGAGAGTGAGTGACTTTTGTGGGTGCCTGGCATTTGGCCAGTGTCAAACCACGACAGAGGCAAAAGTTTGGAAGGAAGCAGCTTGCACTGTGCTCATTTCATTGCAGAAGCTTCACATAATTTGCTGGGAAGAGGCCAACTCTGCCATGACACTGTCCCCGCCACCAGCCTTCATCCACCATCTCAATGTGCGTGATCGTGTCATCAGGATCAAAAGAAATCTCATCATCTCCATCTGCAAAAATTGTCAAGAAAAGACAGTCATAATGCAAAGAGAACCTCAGAGAGAGCTGGTTCACATTCCTCCTTCCACCCTCCCCCAGGCAGGAGAAGACAGAACAAGTGCTCTGATAACCCACAAGAGTTTCCCTCACCCAACCCCCATCCAACAGCACAGATAAAGCAGACAAAGAACAAGATGTCACAGGTGAAAGATGAAGTTTTTCTGTTCTGTCCTGGTTTGGGCCAGGACAAGGCTAATTTTTTGCAGTAGCTGGGAGGAGCCACGGCCAAGACACAGAAGTTATTCCATACCACCTCATGTCATTGCCAAGGGTGGGGAAAAGGGACTATAGATTCCGAGGAAGACAGGGCTCCTTCTGGTTGAGAAAATGTGGTGGAGGGAGCCATCCAGCATTGTCTACTGTGGGGTGTTTTTCCGCGTGAATAATTTCTTTTCTTATACCTTTTGTTATCGACATTGTTGCTGTTACTGTTCGCTTTCTTATTGCTGTTTCCAGTAAATTGTTCTTATCTCAACCTGTGATCTTTGCCTTTTTGTGCCTCCAGTAGGAGAGGGTTTTTTTTACTGAGAGTACTAAATTGGAGAATACCATTCCTAAACCATGACAGTTCCCAAGCCAGGTCTCATTCTGCTTCCCAGGCGGAAGAAATTTAAACCACCAAGTCACAATCTTTTCCCCACCGCTGATGCGGTGAACCCCTACGTCCCCGTTTGCACAGCCCTGCTGGGGCACAGCAAGTTCCCCTAAGCCCTGACGGCAGACCCACCTCCTTGGTAATCGTAGAGAGCCACCGCACAGATCCCAGGGTTCTGTCCCTCATAAGCACTGTCCACGTTCCCTGCAGAACACAGGACAGACAGATGAGACAGAGGCTGAAGCAGCCACACAGTCCTGGTCTGTGCCACCCTCCAGCCCAGCTTTGGGGAAGCACATCCAAACCCTGTCAACAGGGAGAGGTGCACCACAGCCCAAAGCAAGGTGTGACTTCCCTCCTCTTCTTCAGTGAGGCAGTTGGGTCCTGGTTTTTCATGCTCCTCTCCCAAGAAAAAGGCGGGGAATAACTCCAACCTCTTCACTTGCCATCTCCAGTACCAGCAAAGCTGCGATGCAAGCACCGACAGCAGCCCCATGCAGTTTGCTCCTGTGCTTGGACAAAGGCTACCTGCACTCCTCACACCAGGAGACTCCACCAGACCGGGTCTCGGGAACACCAGCCATGTGAGGAATGGGCTGAACCAGAGGCACTCCCAGGCCCCAGTGCAGCACTGGCAGCCGCTTGCCAGGAAACTGCAGCAAGAGCATTGGTCCCCATTCAGCTTCTCCCGAGCCTGTGGCAGCCTCCTGCCCAGACCCTGATCCTGCAGATTCCTGCTGTCTGGTCCAGCATCCCATGCAGCTCATCTGCACCTTAGAGCTGGGCAGTTGAGTGGGACACAACCAAGTCTCTATCATCAGGAGCTACTATCCTGACCACAGTAAACTTCAGGATAAAAATTCCCTCTGGACTTTGTCCCATACATCCAATGAGGTGAGTGGACAGGTATAAGCTCCCCAAGACATGGGCTCTTCCATCAGTACTCACCCAGGTGGGGCTGGCTCTGTCTGGGCTCCTGAGGAAGGATCACCTCATAGTCTTCACCTCCATCTCCTCCAAAGTCATAGGTGGCATCCAGCTTTCCCAGTGGGGCTGGCAGCTCCTCATAGTCAGCACCTCCACTGGTACTGTCACAGTAGTCAGAGGGCTCTGGCAGCTCCTCATAGTCTCCATCAACATCCAAACTTATACTGTAGGTAGGCTGACCCTGGCTGGGGACCTCGCACAGCTCGGCATTCAGATCTGCTGGCCTTGGTGGCAAAGTGGGTGGTACTTCTTCATCCTCCCTTTTGGCCTCCTGCCATGTGGTGAGAAAGTGACAGGAAGGTCACCTGCAAAGCACCCACCACAGGCAGCTCTTCCCTGACTGCCAGCACCTGACACAAGGCAGCCTCTCTACTGCTGCCAGGGCACAAATGGAGCATCATCCCCTGCACATCAGGGAAATACCTGAGCTACTTGGGCCATGCTGAACAGCACCTGGGATTGCTCTGGAGGCCCTCAGGGCTCACGTGTTCAAACTCTGTTCATACTTCACTACGGCCCATGGTACTGCCACTGCACTGACCCACTCCCAAAGCTTGTCCCATGGGGTCAAGTGCTGTGCAGCCACGCCCCAGATGCACCCCAGTGCTCCCCCTTATCCTTCCAAAGCCTCTCACACACTGTGGCTGTGCTTCACATCTTCCTGCAGGGCTGCCCATAAAGCACAGCCCCTCTCAGGTGCAATCCCCTCTGCCTGTTCCCCCCCCCAGCTCTCCCAGGCTGCCTTGGCACCTGTTCTCCTGGTGACACAGGCTGGTCCCCAGCAGTGCTCCTGTGGGCCCTTGCTGGCATGGCTGGAGGGGCTGCCCCAGTGTGCTCCTTCTCTCTCGGTGGGATTTCCTGCTGGAGAAGAGCCATCAGACCGCTCAGTCCCTTTGAATGAGTCCAGAACAATGGCTGTTCACATTCCCAACAGAGCAACTCAGAACATTTTCCTCCACCTACAAACCTGCTTTGGGTCTGGGCACTCACAGGCTGGTGACAACAGTGGGGCAGCCCCAAAGTGGAGCATGCTGGAGGGAATGGGACAGCTTCACTGTTAACACTCCTCTGGTCTCTGAGTGCAGGAAGAGCACCAGGTGGGAAGGCAGGTAAACACAGGGGCTGGGTGCCATCTCCAGTTTGCTGGGATGCATCCCACATACAGACTGCTGGGATAGCAGTGCTGGGGAGGAGTAACCACACTGTTTGCCAGGCACCAGAGGCAAAAGGAGCTGAGGCCAGAGCATAGACGCCATGGTTGGGTGCAGGTATATCCTTATATGAGTGTTTGGTGCGCTGAAAAGGAAAGTCCGGTGACAACTGTGAATCTCAGTGGCCATTCTTGGCAGATGCAGGGAAGCAGTTTAGGCATGAGGTTACCCTCAAGAGACCAGGTAGAAGGACACAGAGCTGCATGGCTCTGAGGAAAAGTCTGTGTCACGAGTCTTGGAGGACACGGCAAGACAGCCCTGGCTCACCTGCTGCTGAGCCACCTGGTGCTCCCGGGCCCGCTGCCTCAGCCGCTCCTCCTCTGCCTGCCTTCTGCTCTCCTCCTCTGCCAACTTGGCCATGTGTTCAAACCGCGACCGCAGGCTGCTGGTGCCACTGGAAGCTCCTGTGAGGAGACAGCTGATTGACCCAGCCCTATGTCTTCCTTCCACCATCCCAAGCATCCAGGAGAAACCCAGACCTCTGCCTCTTCCAGAGAAAGTTGCAGTTCAGTCACTTTCTCCTGCCCTCCAGCACGGGTTAAACCCCCATCCCACCACAGCACACACCTGCCAGCATGCTGCCACGGAGGGACGTGAGGCCCATAGCTTCCTAAGCCCAAGGCTGGTACTCTGGTCTCACCTGGCTCCAGGGGTCTTGTTTTCTCATAGGAGGAGGTGGGAGCTGCCATCTCATCAAAGCCAGCAGCACTCTGCAAGAGGAAGGGAAAGAATTGTGCAGCTTGTTGGGCAATGCCAGTGCTGGGTTTGGGTACTGGTGATGGCAAGCTTTGTTCCCAGGTGTGTTTGTCCTCACCTGTACACCTGCCCTGGCCCAGAGGAGGCTGTCGGCTGCAGTCCCCTCTTCTGACACCTCCCTGCCCTGGGGATGTGCCTGTTGCCCCCCAGACAAGGACACAAGTGTCCCTGCTCGAGAGGTGTCACTGAGAGCTGGAAAGGTGCTGTGGAGCCCAGCGAGGGAGGCTGAGCAGTGGCTGGGGGCACTCCCTGTACCACGGTAAGGAGCTGTGGGGATGCCTGGCAGGATGCCTGGCCATCTGCCTCTTCCCCAGGCCCAGGGACACTATGCATCCATCTCTGCACTCCCAGTGGCATGAAGCCTGAAAGCACTTCCCTGCTGGATGCATAGCTGCCTCACCTGCCGTGCGTGTGCAGTGGCACAGGCTGGAAACCGCACCTGTGTGTGAACACCTGCGGCATCACTGGCTTCAGGAGGTGTGGAGAGATGCTGAACTGGGAATAGCATTGGTGGGGAGGTTGCAGGAAAATCAAAGTGAGATAGAGAGGGCTTAAGGGTTTACTTGCTTTCATAAGAAAACTACTCTATGCAGAAAGGAACCAGCAGGTAGGACCCACTTTTCAGCCTGACACTTTACACCAGGTGCTGCCCGCAGGTGTCACAATAGGCTGGTGCCTGACTGCCATAGTAGCCATGGAGCCTGGACAGCAGCTCTGCTCTCCCTGCAGAAAACACACCTGAGCAGGCAAACCAGCCTGCAGGCTGCGAACCAGGTGTCCACAGGTCACAGCAGAGGCCTGGACATGCTGTGTATATGACAGCATTTGTATTTTGTGTGAGCCTTAGTCTGACACTGAGTGTCCAGAATTTTACCAAAGGGGAGTTCAGGCTGCCTGAGGGCCCGTTATGCTCTCCTCTGGTGCAGTGAATTCAGAATTTCTGCAGTGCCTGAGGATCAGGCAATCAGAAACTTAATTACTTGCCCAAATATCCTTATTTTTACTATGTTTGTTTATGCTTCAGTATTCTCAAAATGCACAAATTCATGTTCACTTTGAGCCAAACAAGAACTGCTTATCTCCTCTCTGCACCCTGCTTCTCAAAGGTCCCACAGACCTTTTACCAAGTCCTCATCTGCTTTTGCATGTTGTTTTTGACCACATACAAGATGCACCTTTTGTCAATGCCCCTCCATTTGCTGTTGTTAAATCCACAGATAGTGCTAATCTCTTCTAAGGGCAGGACAACATTCCCTCTCTGTTGCTGGCCCAGCCTACGCACACAGCATGGACAGGATCATGTGGGTTGCTTCAGTCTGTTTATATCCTCCCCTGCTTCCCCGAGCTCTCGAGGACAGCGGCGTTGGTGCTGTACCAGGCACAGCACTGTGCCCCACAGCAGGGAAAGTAGGTTTCAGGGAAGGCACCCTCACTGCCTCTTGCAAATGCCCCAAAGCCCCAGGATTCACATCTTTTAGGCTATGCACATCCATGCAGATCATCACCCACTGGCAGGACCCCTTTTGCTGACCAAGCCTTCAGGGCAGCCTGCCAAGCACAGAATTAAACCCAGTGCCTCAGTCTGAGACGTGACTGTAAACGAGGCTTTGCCTGGTGTCAGCCCAAACAGAAAACCTGAACCAGGCAACTGGGTGACCTCTTCTCATGCACAGCAGATTGCTCTATGCCAATCCCACTCTTGCTGGGGTTTGTCAAGATGTGCAGGAAGATTTAGCACCTGAACAGACCATGAGGCACTCCTCAACAGGAGTGAAAAACCTGCAGGAGGTAACAAACAGCAGAGAAGTGAGGAGTTACAGACAGTGCCATGAGGAATTCCCTGCATCACGGTTTCCCCAGGCTGCATCCCTCTGCACCCTCTGGTATTTTACACTCAGCCAGTTCCTTCTTGCCATAGCTGTGCATTGAGCACTGGGATCTCATCTCCACCTGGGGAATCCCTTGTTTTTCAACTGTGCGAAAAGCAGTAATTAGGAGGAAGCACTTAGGAGGGAGCAGTTGCAGGGTGCAGCAGTCTTACCTTATCCACTCTATCCTTCTGGACCCCATAACGGCCTCCGAACCCCTTGGCATAGTCTGTATGGAAAAAATGTTATTTTATAGTATTTTGTATTTTCTGTGCACCTCTGACTTCAGTATGCTGTGACCAGTGAAATGAGTTCGCACATGTTACCTCTAGATGAGATACAGATAAAGCTAAGTGCTCTGGACAGTAGCTTTTAGGACTAATCCCTCCCTTGTTTCAGCTGAGGGCACAGGTGTGCAGGGCTGTAGCTGCCAAACCTGCCTCCAAGGCACCAGGGTGAGAGGCCAGTCACCCCACCTGAGTGGAGCATGGCCTTGTTCAATGAAGTCAAACGTGCTGTACCCAAGGCATTCCCGGACCTGCTCTGCGTCACTCCTCTGTGCTTACCCCTATGGTGAGCTTATGGTTAGGAATGTCCCTCACAGAGAAAGCACAGCAGGGACTCACATTCCATGTCCCCCACTGATCCAAGCACACACCTACTCTGCCCTTGTGCTTTGGGGTTCACTGTGTCTCAGCTGCTCTGCAATGTGCTGGACGCATTCTGTTTTCAGCAGCTGCATCTCTTACTATGAACCACAAGCTCCAGGTCTGTGTGTGCTCCAAGGAAACTGCTACCACCTCTGGCAACATTACCCAACCTCTTTGGGATGCGTGGGGTTGCACTTCTTCCTGATGGTCCCAGCCAAGGGCAGTCTTGTCCTGACGATCCTTCTGGACCCCAAACTTCCCACCAAAGCCCACAGAATAGTCTTCAGCCACAGGGATCCAGATCAAGGCATGGAAGAGAACAGACAAGGGAGAGAAGGAGATAAGTGGCAGCAGCGTGAGTTCAGGCTTTTCTCACAGGTTTTCCATGCCCAGGACTTAGAGAAAGACATAGAACAAGGCCAGATTTCCCCACCGGTGCTGCAAGCAACAGCACTCCCTCCTCCCCAGGACACATCACCTGCTATTAGCACCTGCCTGGGCTTCCCCTTCACCCTTCCTTTGGTGATATGCTGTCCAAGAGATCCCTATGCCCACAGAACTCTTCTCCTCCTCTTCCTTTAGCCTGAACTCTTTCCAGCAGCCATGCACTGTGCAATGGCTTTCTTCACCTGACTCATTCCCAACAGCTCCCCGTAGCTTCCACCATTCTTGCAGCAGATTGCAAAAAGCCCTGCACAGTGCCCCATAGTCCCAGTGGGCAGTCCCCAGCTCCAGCCCCGACACTGCCTGCTCCCCCCCTCAGCTGGCTCCCCCAGCTCCCCTACCTCCCTGAGCACCCCCAGCCCCTCCAGCTCACCCAGCTCCTTCAGTTTCCCCTGCTCCCCCAGATCTCCCACCTCACTCAGCCTCTCGAGCTCACTTGGCAGCTGTGGCTCACCTTTCTGAGAGTCGTGCTTCTCTGCCTGGCTCTTGTAGTCAAATCCCACAGCTGCTTTGTCCACCTTATCCCTCTCCACTCCATAACGGCCACCAAAGCCCTTGGAGTAATCTGAGGTGGAGTATGGAGTCAAATGCTGCCCCCAGCATGGGGCTGTTGAGGAGATGATGGGGAGCAGCACTAGGAAGAGCCACCAGGGAGAAGAGACAGGAGCAGGGATATGGAAAACACCACAGAAAATGAAGGGTTGGAGGGGACAGAGTGGATGGCAGGGAGCACCACAGATGAGAGCCCACAGGAATGGGGGTCCAAGGCAAATGTAGGTCAGGGCACCATGAGACACAGCAGGCCAGGAGGAAAGGAAGCAAACGGACGTGCCAAGGACAGTGGGAGCTCTGTCACCCACAAAGGCAAAGCCAAGCAGGACTTGGGCACTGACAGCTGAGGCATCACTCCCTCACCCACCTCCAGAGCCAGGATTTCAACCTGTGGTCTGCCAGCCTCGGGAAAGGGCTGTAAGCACACTGAGCCTTGGAAGTACAGGAACGGCGAAAGGGCTTACATCTGCTATAGTGGAATCTCAGCTTCCACAAGGAAGCACCTGACCCTGGGGACTGCCACCAAGGCTGAACCCCCCTTTCTGCAGACATTCTCCCACTCTTCTCACTGGCACATTGGCCATTGTGTGAGAGCACAGCCTGGTTGCCTTGTGCCTCTCCTTTTCCCATCTCCAAACTAGGGATCCATTAATGATTTCAACCATGTTCAGCTGTGTTCTAAGGACCACCTGGTTATTACTGACTGATTCCTGAGACATTTCAGCCTCCATCCTGACTCCTGGTTGTACAGACACCTCCTTTCAGACACCTGCCTGCTTGGTCTCTAAATCCTGACCTTCACGAGTAAATCAGAGTCACCTCTCCCTGTTCCCTGATGCTATTCTCACAGGTCTGCATTTCATGGGACTGAGCTGAGGTTTCTCCTACAATTTCAGTTGTACCAATCCATGGAGGCCGTGATCTACAGAAATATGCATAAGAACATTTTGTATTCCAGAATGGATCTCTGTTTCATAGAAGGTCAGTCACTTAATCTGTAAGTCCTAAAAATTCTTAAACTTTTTGTGACTAAACTATTATCTACCTATATGGGGCTGTTATGAAATGGATCTTTGAGAGAGCTGTTTTCAGTAAACACAGATTTTATGACTGTTACCTTGCTGCTAGAACTTCCAGTATGGACACATTTTTATGAAAAGCAATCCAAACGTCCTATTTCTGACATTTCCACTTCCTGAGCAGTTTCTGTGGTTTCACACAGCCTCACACAGAATTTCTGTGTCTACAAGAATACGTTAATGGAGCACAACTGCATGTGATTCATTATTTTAAGATCAAGCAAGAATGCCTCAAACCATTTTCCTTCTTTTATAGTTTCCTTTCAAATGAACCTGATTCTGTTCTTTCCTTGGTAATGCAGTATTCCTCACATTTACCTCAAACAGCAACAGACCATGCCCTCTCATCTTCTCTTGGGTGAAGAATATTTAAAATACCCTTAGTTTCAATTCTTGCACTGTTTGTTGAATTTTCTGCAGCATTCTGCAGAAGTTTGGATGCTCTGTAGGGTTTTGTTTTCATATCCATTGCTGTGCCTTTTCCTTACAGGGCTGCTTTTCCAGCAATCACTTCTCAAGTGCTACAGTGCTCAGGCTTCCTCTGGAGCAGTTCTAAGGAGGGCTTTGAGAGGACAGGGAGCACCAGCCATCCGTCACAGGGTGGGGGTGTCTCCTCTCCTCAGCCAGGACAGGGTTTCCACCAAAGCAAAGCACAGACACAAGCAGGATGTATAGCACGAGGATGGTGACAGGACAGCGGGGAATGAGGCCACAAAGGCGATGGACTGGGAACAGGAATCTGGAACAAGAGACAGGAGACTGTGCCACAGCCAACAGCATGGGATACTGGGAGCAGAAGAGAAGCTGGGCAAAGGGTCAAGCGGCCACACATGCTCATGGACTTGCCTTTCTGGGACGAGTGTTTCTCTACCTCACCCTTGTATTCAAAGCCCAGTGCCGACTGGAACAAGAAGGGGAGGGCTGTCAGTCATCCTGAGGGCATCACAAGACTGATCTCAGCCTCCCTCCCCTGGGATCAGGCTGTTAACCAGCTCCCCGTCTTGTGCTGCAGAATGCAGGGGCAAACACCACAGCCCCTGAACAAACAGGGTTCTGCCTGGATGGAACACGCCCACCACATCAGTGCAATGTGGAGATAACCAACCAGTTATCTCCACAAGTACCCCACACTGCGTCATCGGCCACTGCCCCGCACACAGGTGAGCTGTGCTTCAGCGAGACTATGGCACATGGCACACCCTGCACGCCCCGAGCTTTGAAAATGGAGCCTCAGTCTGGCATGCAGCAGTGCTCTAGGGGCAGCACAGGCCACAGGTATGTATTTCAGCTGCACTGTCCAACACACCTTGTCGGCTCGGTCCCGCTGGACTCCAAACTTGCCGCCAAAGCCCTGGGCTGCATCCGTCTGGGAGGAGTGCTTCCCAACATCAGCAATGTACTCGTGTCCTACTGCGCACTGAGAGGAGAGACTGTGTGACATGAGCATCTGTGGTGGACAGACAGAGGCACCACAGCTGCTTCCATGCTGCTGACATGATCACAGACACAGGGTAACAAGTCCAAGCTGATTGTGCTGATGGTAGTCATGCCCTCCACACGGCCTTTGCCAGCACCAGCTCTGCTCTGAGGCCTGGAAGGAGCCTCAAGGGCTGTCATCTCACAAACCATCCCCTCTGCCAGCTCACTAAGTGAAGCGTGGGATGCCAAATACCAGCTGCTCTCAAGTGCTGGTGGAGTTGCATGGTGGATAATCACAGGGGAAACGATAAAAGTGCAGATAGGCACATGCAGCTGAGAACTTCAGGTAGAGATCTGTCACCCATTCCCTGTTTCTGTATCTGACAGTAAGGGCCAGCAAACCTGGCCACAGGCCAGGCCAGGATCCTGCTCTCCCTGCTGGAGGTGCTGTGGCCAGGAACCACAGACACTCTATGCCAAAATGAAACAGCTGTGCTCAGACTCTACCGGACCAGACTGAGAGTGTTTTTGTTGAGCAGCTTCTTGGCCTTTGTCCAGTTTCACCAGGATGCTGCAAGTGTTCAGCTCCTGCCCCTTCTCCTGAAGAGTGCGTGCAGTTCCTGACTACAACACCTCTGGCAGGGAGAGCAGGGAATTTTTCAGGACAGTCTGTTTCTCACCCTGCCATCCTGGTATTGTTCAATCACACAGTGACCCCAGCTATTGAACTTTACTGCAATCTAATCATCGCACTTCTGAAAAAGAAGTATTAAATGCTGAAAGGTGCAGGAAGAAGCATGATGACGATGATGATTATCACAAAACATAGACCAGATCCGGTGTTGAGGGCTTTATCTTGGGGAGATATGAGGTCTGTAATGCAGAATATGAGGAGGGAATTATTATACATTAGTTCTCCAAGCACAAGTAGGGAGGCACCAGATTTAATTGTTATGCAGCAGGCTTGAACAGACACAGGAAGTCTTTCACAGCTAAAGGGAGCGCTGCAAAGAAGTTGTAGAGATGAGTTATACAAATGAATTCAAACAGATCCGGGAGACAGACTATGGGCTAGCTGGACATGTGTGAATCTGTGCAGCCATGCAAACTCTCCATTCTCTCCCTTCAGGGTCAGGCCAGAAAGCAGGGGTGCCCCTTCCTGTATGAGAAAAGCACTTTTCCACTGAGGCTCAAGGAAGCCTTCCACAGCTATTACCTTATCCATTCGGTCTCGCTCTGTTCCAAATTTGCCCCCATAGCCATAGGATGCCTTGGGGCCAGTCTCCAGCTCCTTCTTCTTGATGACCTCATGTTCCTCTGATACCTTGTTCCTCAGCTGATGGATGCTGGAGACAGAGACAGGGCAGGTCAGTGTGGGATTTTGCAGAGCCATGCAGCTAGCTGGAGCATCCCTGTGGCCCTGCACCAGCCAAAGCCCAGCACACAGCAGGACACGCACGCAGAGCCAGCTGCCACCGCGCGGCTGCGCTGGGCTCCCCGGGGTGCCAGCCACACACGCGGCCACTGTGCCTGAAAGGGCACCCCGGGGTCTGGCAAGGGACCAGAGTAATGGGCTCAGGGGGCCATCCAGGCCCGCTCCTGCAGCCCTGTTCAGGGCTACACCCCGACTTTCTCGGGACCCCACACCTTCCTTTTTCTCAGTGCCGCACTGGACACACTGCAGGGCTGCGCTGGGCTGTCCCGAGGGAGCCGCAGCCGCGGGTCTGCCCCGGGCAGGGAAGGAGCGAGAAGCCTTTGCACCGGGGCAGCCCCGTGTGCAGGTATTCCCTCTGATCCCCCACAGCAGCCCCGGCAGCCCGCGGACCCCGCTGCGGGGCAGCACCCAGCGAGGAGCCGCAGGACAGGGGCCCGAGGCGGCGCCCGCCCCCCCGGGAGAGCGCTCCCGGCCCGCCGCAAGGCAGCCCGGATGTGGCCGGTCCCCGCGGCGGAACGTGCCCGCGGGAAAGCCCCGCTCGTCCGCCCGCACGGCCGGTCCCCCACCCCCGGCAGGCCTCGTTCTTTCCCGCAGGGCCGGTCCCCCACGTCCCCCAGTTCCGGTTCGCCCCGCCGCACTCACTCGATGTGCCCGGCGCGGCCAGAGCCCTCGATGGTTTTGGCTCCCCAGCGCTGCTCCCGCTCGGAGATGTCGTTCTGCGGGGCGAACCGCGGCCGTCAGCCCCGCACGGGGCTCGGTGCCGCTCCGTCGGACCTGGCACGGCCCAGGGGTCCCGGCACCCCATCCCCGCCGCCCGCCGACGCCCCGCAGGACAGGGCAGGGCAGGGCCGGGCCGGGGTCTCCGACCCACTCCGCAGAGCCGAGGTGACACCAGGAATCTGCGGAATTCGCTGTTCGGGAAAATACTGGAGAAACCGCAGTGACCTCAGCCCTCGGGCCTGGCTATCACAGCCTTGTTTTGTAGCTTTGTGGAAGGTCTGAACATACATTCGATAAAGTGAAGCACCAATAAAGTTTTTCCTAATATACAGTAAAGCCGAAAATATGTGTATATGAAATAGAATGAAAAAATTAATACGAAGTCTTTTTCTGTTCACGCTTTTTTTGAGTGCTCCACAAATAGAAGAAATTAGGTAAGCAAAAGAATTGGACAGTGTAGATTTTTCCTAAAACATTAATAGCTTGAAACTATGGGAAAGGAATTTGCTTTTCTGTCCCAAACTAGAATTTCCTACTGGAAATAATTAGGCAAGACTGAACCTTGAAAACACAGGACTCTTGTCTAACGAGAGGCTTATTAGGAAAGTAATAGAGAACTAAATGGAAAATGAAAATCATGACCGTCTATGAATGCAGAGGGTTCCCCAGGCCAAGCCCTTCTGCTCTCTCACCAGCTCACTCGGAGTCGGACTAGATAGAAAACAAGAGTATGAGGCACAGAGCTGCGTCTGCACAAGTTGACTGTAAAGAGAGTAGGATTTTCCTTCTAGAAAAAAGATAAATGAGGGAAATCCTGGATCCTGTACAGTTACAAACAGCGTGGGACAGAGAAAATGTCTGTGTTCACTGTGTTCACTGTGTCTTGTAACATAAGTTGTGGGGAGGACAAGGGAAGTTACCAGGGAGCAGGTTTAAGAAACCCTGCATATTCTGTACTCCTTAAGAGCCATTACTTGTGGTCAGACATGGGGTGCACAATGATGTAGGAAGTTCTGGAGACTAAACCTGGTGTCAGAAGTGGCTCAGACAGGTGACCTGACAGTACCTGCAAGGGGCTGATGGCACTCAGTTGATCCTGCCCTGCCAGTAGTGCCGCATGCAGTGCCGAGCCCTGAGCCCCGGCCCAGCTGAGCAGCAAGTGCCCAGGGCCAGGAACTCTTCGCACCACCAGTGTAACAGTTGCCACACCAGACACTCACCACGAAATCAGGGTCCGTGTCCCAGTCGTCTCCCTGAGCCTCCACCTTCACTGACACGTTGTGTCCCACGACTGCTTTCCACATCTGCACAAGGACATAGTGTCACTCAGGGTGGCCACACATGGCCACAGCTGGCTCACACCCAGTCACAGCAGAACTTGGGCTGGAAGGGGCCCTTACAGGCCACCTGTCCTCGTACATCTGTCCCTCATACAGGACAGGGTACCCCAAAATAGCTACTCCTGAGTCCCAGCATGTCTTACAGCAAAACACACAGAGAGTGTAGGTGTAAACCACAGCCTTCATGCACCCTGATTCTGCAGTCAGAACACAAACCTTATTATAATGTAAATGAATGCGGGCATCCAATTACCAGATTCTGCTTTTCCAACACACATTAATTTTCTGTGCTGTGGGAGGCTGTTCCCTGTGTTAACCCCCCTATTAGCACAGTTGCACACACCACTGTGGCATGCTCCAACACTGTGACACTGCACTGCTGGAACTGAGGAGGACTCCTCAAGCCTCTTGTCTGTTTTTCAACCTTTTAATCCCTGCCCAGTAGCCTAGAGAAGGGCCAGAGCAAGGTTGGACAGAGGTGTGACAGAGCTGGTGCTGTATGGTCTTCATGTCTGTCATGTGGAGAAAATGGGAAATGGGGCTAAAAGCACTGAGGGTGTAGGGTTAAACTGGCTGAGGCTGTGGTGGAACCGCTCCTGCAGGCCTGGAGGAAGTGATGGGCCCAGGAAGAGGAAGTTAAAAGTAATGTGAAATCTAAAACCCCTGCGTTTCATTTTCGAGGTAACCGTGAAAAAAACATGATGAAAAAGGCCTCTGCCCAAACAACTGAGTTTTTACAAAACGAGAGAGAGAAAAGATGAGTTGGCTGCCCCTACACCCTGGATCTGGAGCACTCACTCTCATCAGAGCCCCATCCCTTCATATCCTATCCCTTTTACGGCCTGCAGTGTTGAGGAATCGCAAGTTGTGCTCTGTGTTGCCCAAAGCAGCTTCTTTGTGGGGCAGAGAGAAAGATGGAAGAGAATGTGCAGGAAAGACTGAGCTAAGCCCTGTTCTCCATCACACCAAACTGTGACCAAATCAATAGGAAGGAAGAGACCTCCTGTGTGCTGGATCCTCAGTTAACAGCAGCTTTTGCCATGTGCTGCTCAGCTGTGCTAACACCTCACTCCCACAGCTGTATGGAAGCCTCAGCCGTAGGCACTTGGGGCAGTTGCCTGTGTGAAAACAAAATGTTTATGCTGAGTAATTAAGTAATTCTCTGTTTTTGCTAAGTAATTAACTGTCCCACATCAAAAGCTGTTCAAGTGAATAACCTTCTGGTTTAGTGCAGTGCACTGCTCAGTTTCAAGCTGTCCTTTCCAGAGAACCAGCACTGTAAGACCACGGAGCAAAGAGAACAGAAACCAAATGAGCACAGCAGATGAAGAGATGATTCTTTCTTCTGTTAAACAAAGGCCAGGTAGTCAGCTAAGGGAGAAGATGAAGGGCTAAGGCAGATATACAGTGAAGACGTGGTTTTAGGCCTTCTCCGGGTGCCTCAGGACCACAGCAGGTCTGTGACATACAGCTAATTGCAGTTAGAAGCAGGGGAAGCAGAAAGGCTCACACGGACAGCACAACCCCATCTAACACCACCTTTCTTCTCCTTTTCCCCTCCCTAATTTATTGGCATCTCTCATGCCAAAGATTCTTAAAGTTCATCGCTTATTTTTGTAAAGCATAAACCAGCAGTAATAGCCAGCTAGCACAAGGCTGCTCGTTACTGGGGCCGCTGATTTGAGCTCAGATAAGATAGTTCAAGGTTTTAAATGCTGCTGTAAATGATTCTTGACCACCCATTCTCCAAAGCCACCTGCCATGCATTGTGGGAACCATGATAAACCACAGGCTGTAGACGCATCACGAGGCTCTGGACACTGTCTATATGAGAAATATCAGCCAGGGTAGCATCTCAACCCTTTTTCTGTCCCATTTTCCCCTGGGAAAACATCCACTAACAGCACAAATATAGGGCTACCACACAGCACAGTCATGCTGGTAGATTTGAAAACGTGGTTCTTTAGAGCCTCAAACAGAAGAACAACAATGATGACAAGACAACAGCCTGAGAAGCAAATGCCGAGCATCGTCCGCTTAAACATGCTTGGTCAGGAAGGAGTTCTCTTTGCCCACCAAACACTACACTTCCTTGTAGTCATTTCTCACTTTCCACTCCCAAAACCCACTCAAGTTTTCTTACCTTTAAAGGCTCACCAGTTCCTGCTGGCAAACTTGCTGCTTTTTGCTCAGGCACCTGCTGCCAGCGACAGCTTTGAGCCTGTGTCTCCTTCGAGTTCCTGTTTTAACTTCAGCTCTTTTCACTTCCTGCATCCCAACCCCCAGCTCTGCTCAAGTCATGAGTCCCAGAACTGGCCCCAGTGCTGCAGTTCCCCTGCAGGCTGCCTCTGCTCTGAGACACCGATGCAGTGCAGACCCAACGGTTCCCCCATCAGCACAGCGGATCCCATCATGTCCCAGCACACCTTGTGTTTAAAAGAAACTCTAAAATGAGTATAAAAAACAAAGTTCTGGTGGAGGCACAAATCCTGGAGCCAGGTATTGATGTCTCGAGCATGCCTTTTACTTTCAGTATCTCTCCCCATTACTTGGAGGATTGAGAACACTAACTGTGCTCCTGAACCTTTTCCCATTCTGCCCAGGGCCCTGAAAACTCCTTTGATCAACCTTGGACTTCTTGTTGCAACATCACCAGTACCCACATGAAAGCACCAGAGTGGGCACAGTCCAAAGGCTGCATTGAACTTAGTCAATCATCTGGTGACATCCCTATTTCAGGCTCCTGGGAGGCAGCAAGCAATCGTGAAAGGAGTCTAGTACATGGGTGCTTTCATTTTGCTCAGGAGTGACTTACCTGTGACTGTACTCCTCTGTTGTTCTCCTCAGCACTGGCCTTAATGCAGCTCTCATTATGAGAGGTGGGTTGATATGCCCTTGGTGAGGGCACCTGTGTAGGTTCCTTTTCTTCTACCTCATCATGTGCTTTGTCTGCCATTCCCAGATCCTCACACCTGTCCTGTAATGGGAGCTGAGAGGGTCAGGATGGTTCCCCCTAGAGCTCCATGCAGTAACTTGTATCCGCTCCTCCCTACCCCATGATGTTGCCTTCCTCCGGGCACAAAACCAGACCCTGTCTCAGCCTCAGTGGTGGTGCAGAATTGGCGTGAGTGTCCCAGGGATGACAGAGCACAGCTTCGTTGGTTGAGCTCTCCTTCTCAGGCTCTACTGAAGATAGATCAAAAATCAAGGCAGGACAGGTCCATTGGAGCAGAAACAAAATGTTGAAATATTTGAGACAGGAAACATCAGGTAAAAGGCCCCATCTTTCGTCATGTCAAACCACAAAGCTGTTTAGTCAGACAACGCTTAGCAGACCAGGAGTTCCTTTTGAGGTTTTATTCCTATATTTAATCTAAGCTATAACTGTTCCATCTGCAGGTATAAAACATTTAAATCTGTCTGAGGCATCAGAATCGTACCTTTCTTCAGTTCAGGAAAAAAAATGCATGGGCTTAAAGGAAACATACTTTGCTTATAGTCCTTGCTCCTGTCAAGGACAGTGGAAACGTTATCTACAGCCTTACAACACCCCAATGCTGGCTTTCATTCCAGCGGCGGTGGGGGACTGTAGTAGTGCCTATGAACAAGGGTACCTGTTTTTGGCTACAGAAAGTTGGAAGGGGACAGTTTAACTGTCCCATCTAAGTTATCAGCATGTTCCAGCTCACCGTTGCCTACTCCTGTTATCTGTCCTGGGGTTGCACAACCCTAACAGGGTGCAGTGTTCAGGCAGATGTGGAAAAGTAAACCCAAGTAGATATTGTTTCATTGGAATTGCTTTCACGATTCATGCAATGGTTTGGGTTGGAAGGGACCTTAAATCGTTAGTTCCACACACCCCTGCCATGAGACATTGCCTAGTCAAGTGCTATTTCCTTATTCTGTCAGCTGAAAAAGGCTGAGCAAGAGGTGAGATAGGGAAAAAAGGTCATCATCTAGGCATTCACATTGTGTAAAGAAACAGAGCTTTTGCAACCATCACACACAAGGCAGCACACACAAAAGAGACCTGCAGTCCCACCGTGTCCCCCACAAGGTGCGGTGATAGAGCAGCACTACACCCTCCACTTGGACAGTTACATGACAACATTACACAAATTCCATCTGAAAAATAAACTTTATTATACATACAGGAGCTCATACCCCAGGAAGCTATAGACAGGCTATTTGGTCACTGAATTTTACGTAGTTAGAGGAAATTCACACTGATAATCATAGACAGTGCACAAGAGGATATATAGTGCCAGTGCTCTGGACCTGCCAGAGATCCAGCTGGTTTAGCTACCAGTGAAATCAGTCCATCCTCAAACAGGCTTTCTGCACTGGCTAGAGCAGCTTAGTTTACCAGCAATATCAAAAGAACTACCTCTTTCCCATGGGAAAAAATGTGAGTGTTAATACTCTACTAAGAGGCAGATACGATTCTCCTGGCCAGTACTCTGAATGAAACGATCACTCGGGATCTGACAGCAAACGCGACTGAAACTTCCTTGGCATTCAACAGTCTCTTTTTGGAAGAGGGTAGTCTCAAATTCAGGAGAAAACATATGGAAGACATATGGAAATATATCCGTATTTCCATATATCCTAAAAGATCCAGTCCATTTGCATCATTTGATTTGGGTCCAAACATGCCCAAACACCAGGACCAGCTTTCTACACCAGAGATACCAGAAGGTTTCAGAACTCTGGCTCCTCCCTCAGCACAGGAGAGAGAGTTTATTTCTAGAGTTTCTGCCTTTGCTTTGGGCCCACACAGCACATTATGGATCCCTTCAACATAGCCTGTGCAGGTTCAGTCTCGAGACGAGTGTTTAGTGGATGAGAAGGCAGGAGCAGGGCTGCTCTTATTTCTAGAGGTAAGGCAGCACCT
This sequence comes from Rhagologus leucostigma, assembly GCA_013397725.1. NCBI lineage: Eukaryota > Metazoa > Chordata > Aves > Passeriformes > Rhagologus > Rhagologus leucostigma. The sequence goes on along the minus strand of VZTD01000901.1, from coordinate 47,903 downwards.
TCCATCATGAGAGGTGCACAAATGCTATAAATAGGAGGGGTTTTAACTTAAGAGCTAAAAAGTTTTATGTTTCCTATTCCTTTTAAATAACTAAATTACTGGCATTATTTTACAGGCTCGTCAGGGCAGACATATGACTGATTTTAAATGGAATGCTCACCAGGGCCAGATATACTAATTTTAGCCCTTCTTCAACAGGAGATGCAACTGAGCAGGAAACATGATTTTAAGATTCACATTCCTTAAAGTGCCCATAACTTCCTTAGGATATGCATTTCAGACAGCTCTGAGCCACGGAGCAAATCTAAGGGATGGAAGAAAGGGAAGACAATTCTTTTTCTTACATCCAGCTGCAGTGTTCCCCCAACCCCACTCATGGATTCAGCCTAAGAGGGGGAAGATTCTGCAGTTTTAGAAGTGCTGAAGTACTGCAGCAACTCAAGAGTATTTTTCTTATTCCTACCACAGCACAGTACTATGTAAAGTGAGTGGTACTACTTCCAGGTACAGGAACAGATGCTGTCCTTGAGGCTTGCAGCACAACCCTGGCTCAGAAAATGAACCACTCATGTAGAAACACTGAGGGAATGGCAGATCTCCTGAGAGAAGTTCCCCAGCACCAGCACTGACTGACAGCAGCACCCAGGTGCTGGGTGCAGCTGCTGCTTCAGGGCTGGTTTGGGAAAGGCAGCAGCTGGGAGAAGTGCTGCCCTTCTACAAAGGCCTGCAGGCCCTCGGTATGCACAGGGCTGAGGCTCCATAAAAGGCTATAACTCCTCTTCACAGGTGGCCTGTAAAGCACAGGAAGAGCAGGACATGGAGAGCAAGCAGATACACGGCCATTAGCAGAGGCAAGTGGGTCCGGGAGCGGAAGAGAGAGCGTAACAGGCGTCGTAGCCCAAGAGTACTCCGAGTCTGGAAGAGTAAAGAGAGAGCAGTCACTACAAGGTTGTGTCCCCAGCTGCCTTCATCCAGAGCTCTCCAGACCATGGAGATAAGATTGTATAAGCTAACGAGCATAAACCTTCGCCAAATAATTCCACTGTCAGATCCTAACATTAGGGCAATCCTCATGAAATATTCCCCTTCCCCTGCTCTCTGCAGGTTTTCCAGGAACCAGCCCCATCCAATTCTGTTTCCAGCATGGCAAGAGCAGAAAAATTACACAGTCCCCAACCGATTTATGTGTATCTACAGAGGGATTTAACTGCTGTAGGTTCACAGTTTCCTGAATCAGCCAGGGCTCATATAATTGACAGCTGTGAAGGTTAAATTCTTACTCTGCTGGAATTATTATCCATGGAGTCGATCAGCAAGGACTGCTCATGACCTGGAGTCATATCAATGCTGGCACTTAAGGAAGATGCCCACTCACTTGACTGCAACCTGCCACAACAAACATGAAATTAAATTCAGTTTCTTATTATGATGCCCCAAATCAACACCGTAATCAAGCTTAGGAAAGAAGGTATTTCTCCAAAAAGGAATCAAGCCCTGTAAGCAAACCCTGGCTTCACTTGCTAAGAGCTGGTTCCGTTTGTACAGGTGTCATGCCTCCTGAGCTCACACTGAGCAAAACAACAGGGTGACCCAACTAGCAGGAGTCTGTCCTTTCAAATGAAATTTCATAGTGTGACTTGAAAGAAGCCAGGGCAGATGATACACCTGTATGTTTTAAGTTCTGTGAAATTATTTTGGAAGCCAGCTCTGGCTGCAATAGTGCTGGTTCTTCCTAACTATTTTCTAGTGACAGAGGCAGCAGTCACATCCTGGGACTACCATTCATTAGTGAGATCAGCTGCAGGAGGCTTTTATAGACTTTAATGCCAGAAGGAGCTACAGTTGTCCAAACTGTGTAGCAATTACCAGGGGAACTTCATCCATAATTCTTCCACACAGACCATTATTTTTTGGCTGAATCAGCAAGAGTATCAGAAGAAAGGCATTGTTTTCATGTAAAAGACTCCACTAGTCCGTAACTCCAGTTATTTGAACTACCAGGAAATGCACAGCACAAGTGCCTACAGTCAGGTCATGTGCTAAAACCCCCTCCATAGCCAATGAGGAGAATCAAGCATTTTGAACCTGCTACTTACTGCATCCTAATCCCAACATCTATTCCAGGTCAGCCACCTTTGCTCTGCTGACTCTCAGGGCATCTGTCCAGTGCCCCAAGATACGCAGTGGCCTGTGCAGTGCAGGCCACAATGCTGGATACTGGGGAGGGGGCAGGAGAGGGATCTAGGCTGAAGCTAAGCCTGGCAAAGGTGGACGAAAGTCCTTTTTCCTAAGTGTTTCTCAATAACCACATTAATGGACAGTTTATGTTAATTGGCGATACATTAAAAATGAGTGACATTCTTCATGTCAAAACTGTTTCATGCATGACAGACAGGTGCTTACTGAGAAGACAAATCTCCTGGAAGCATGAGAACTCCTCTTTGGCCTGCACCCAATTCCCAGTCTCCAAATTATATCTTCCAGTAGTTAATTTAACTAATTGAAAAAGTTGGCATCTAATTTCTAGACAGAATTTGTCTTAACGTCTAGTCATTTGCCTTATTCCATCTGCCTACAACTGAAGGAACTGAATTTCCTGAACTCCGGCAAACGCTTATTTTACAGTAAGAGTGACTGAGCATCACACCAGTTGCCCAGGGAGATTGTGAAGTCTTCCTCCTTGGAGATACTCAACAGCCATCTGGACATGGTCCTGGGCAACTGGGTCTAAGTTGAACAGGGGGTTGGGCCAGACGGTCTTTGGAGGCCCCTTCTGACTTCAACCTTTCTGTGATTCTGTGACAGACACACTAGTTGTCTCTATGCCCCCAGTGCCACTTGACAGAAGGATATGATGAAGTGCAAATGAAAAACAGAGCTAGAACCACCACACTTCTATGGTGATAGTGTTTGTTTGCTCAAGCTGCCTCACCTCCTGATCTGATCCTGTGCTGCAAAAAGCGCCTCCTCTGCAGCAAGACGACGGTCCCGTTCTTCCTCCAGCTGCTCCTCCAAATACTTCATATCTTGCTTTGTGCTGCTATGTAAATGTTCTGTTTCAGACAACCTGTCAGAAAATAACAAAGCATATGCTAAAAAAAGCCTAATTCATGGACTATTGTGTTTCTCTTTATATTCACTGATGCAGTGTGTGAACAGACTCAAATTACCTCCCAGCTCACACAGGAGACTTAGTCATCTTTATTATATTTAAACTATTTGGAAAACATGAGAGAAGATAAATCTCTTGAAGCTTCTGTTTCACATCAGGAGGGAGTTCCTTGGCTCTGTCATCCATGGCTCCACCTTCTGAAAATTGTTTTGAAAGGGTATGAGGAGTCATGTGCTAGATCTTAGTTTCAGAAGGTTACAAGGAATCCTGTGCTACATCTCAATTCCAGACACTCTCAGGCTGCAACCTTGAGACCAGGACCACTGATATACTTCAGCAGCTACTGAGGATGCAGCCCACCAGATGCTGGTTGGGCTGGCATTGCTGCTGCATGTTGTCATTGTGTTTTTTTGAAGCTCTAATCCAAAGAGATAACTAATGACAGCTACTAAGTGCATACAACAGTTCCTCCAAGTCCACAAGATCCTAATGTGGGACTGAGTTTTCCTAACACACTGGTACAGAGTAAAAGCAATAGGCTCATCACTAGCCTCAAGACCTCCATCAGGACCAACATCCCCACCCCTGTTTTCTCAGACTTTCTTTACCTTAGCTGCAGCTCCTGCAGTTCAGGTGTGTAATTGCCTCTCTGTGGCTCATTCTTTTCTTGGGGTGCTCCTGGAGCAGCATCTGTTGCAAACAGCTCCTGAAAGAACACAGGAATGTACTGCAGACTGCACTGAATAAAGAGGACACACAGCCACTACAATGCTGGACAGTTAGCAGAGCCACTTGAAATAAGCTTTTCCCTGCTGTGCACCAAGCCCAACCTCCTTACCATGCTCTTGTCTGCAGCCTGCAGGTCCTGGAGCTGCCTCTCTAGCACTAGGCAGCGGTTCAGGACCTCGCTGTAGTGCTGATGGCTCTCACAGATGCTCCGACTGCTCCCACGGAGCTGGAGGGAGAGGGCATTTTTCTCCTCAAACACCTGAGATAGCTGAGAAGAGAACACAACGAGCAAGCAAAGAAATTGATTTTGTGAAAGCAAAATTTTTCTCTAACTGATGGTAAGAATTCTCTTGAGAACATATAACTACCATGCTGCCCATCACTAAGGTCCAAAGACCACTGACAGTCTCCAAGAGTTGCTTGGGGCAAAGATTTCTGGAACAAGAGTCTCAAAACATCAAAGAGATGTACAGAATACTACATGTCCAGAACAAGATTTCTAAAGTGCTGAGATTGACCTAAACCTTTCAGAACTATCATCAGTAAATTACGATTTTGTATTCTCATTTTCTCCTTGAACACAACTCTCTTTCTGAAGATGGATACATTCTGGGTCTTCCATTTCAGTGCGGGAATTGACTGATTGTGATTCTGCACTGAAACACAGGAAGTGTTTCAAGCTGGCAGGCAGAAGTGAAGATGACAAGCTTGCCTTCCCAAGGAGGGACTTCCTTCAGCAGCCCAGAAAGCAGGAGGCTAGAAAGTGCTCCCGACAATAGACATGGAACCTGTAAACAACTTTCTTCGTATGGTCTCACTCTCTGGTCCCTTTGTCTGATCTTTATCTCCCCCCATCCAACTTCTTTCCCTCACTGTCCTCTTCATCTGTCCTCTCTCCCCACCTTTACCCCTTCTCTCACCTCTTTCTTTCCTCCCCTGTCCTCTTCCCTCTTCCTTTCTCCCTTTGGTCACCTGGGAGAAAGGGCACTAAATTTCAGTGGCAGAAAAGCTGCTGATTCAGACCCTGTCAGTGAGCCTGCTGGATGGGATCTGCATGGGGCCTGGATATCCTTCTGGTCCATGCAGAACAGCTGTCCATCTCATGGCTTCTCTCTCCAGTGTCTGAGTCACCCCAGTTACTCACTGAGGTAGAGCAGTGTGGGAGATGGAGGATGGGCTCCAGTGCTGTGCCAGCCCCGTTCAGCAACAGGGAATCCATCGGTGTGATTCCAACACTGCTATTTTGAGAGATGTATTCCTGATTTTGTGTTACTTCATTGAATGCCCACAAGGACAGATTCATTCCTGCTTCCTGAGCCCCATTCCAGCCTAACCCTCCCCACATTCCTCATCCCTGACTGCAAGCAAGTATAAGACATGGATCAGTACCTTGCTGTTTAACTGCTGAATTCTGAGCTCTTTCTGGTGCAGTTCTTTCAGACTGTCACTTAGCTGGGCCTGGAGGTGTTTCATCTCTGTTTCTAGGCTTGAAAAGTCCCCTTTCAGGACTCCTGGAGAAATCTGCCAAGGAAAGAACAATGAAAAATATACCGCATGTGTGACAACTCACTCTTGTGTTAGTCCTCTCTTTCCAGTATTCCAAGGTCAAACCCAACATTATTCTTAGACCTGGAACTTGATCTGCTCAGGCAAAAGAGCAAATGGGGAATAAACAGAAATATCCTAAAAGCCATCTGAAAATCCAAACAGTTAGGAAGGATCACCAGACTTGCACATATGATGGGTCCTTCTCAAAAGTTGTCTTAAAGCTGTTTAAAATACAGGAAGGAAAAAAAAAAGGCACATGAATGAGAAAAGAAAAAACAAACAAAAACCCAAGCAATGTCCACACTGCTCTAATCAACAAAGACCAGAAGGCCAGCACTGAAGAATCCTCCTGGAAAGCATCACATGAACATTGTTCAAGCTTTTTCTTTGCTTGAACATATATATGTATGGGTGTATCAAAGGGATAAGGGACATTTCCTACCCCCTCCACTGACGTACACCACTGGAACATTGCAGACTTGGGTGGGAGAGTTTTGTCTTGGCTCTGATGCACTGCACTGTACATGCAGCCTTCCCTAGACAAGCAAAATACCAAACATCTTCCACTCCACTTTTAGGACTATATATACAGGGGGAATAAGAGAGAAAGTGCAGTGTTCAAGCCTCAGCCTCTTTGGGCTTGAACCAGGATTGTAGATCCCTGTTACAGTAAAAAAAAGCAAGAAAAATTCAATAGAAAACTTAAAAATTAAGATACGACATCAAAATGAGAACTAAGCCAGAAAATCTTAGATTCAAAGACAGTGCAAGATTGCAATTCTAAAACAGCCAGAATACACACCTGAGAAGTTCCATGCTGCTCCAAAGGACCCAAGGTGCCTACGAAGCCCTGTCTCTTTTACCCTCTTTCTTGGAACACTGGAAACCAGGAACTTAAGGAAGAGCACTTAGGGGTATGCCATAATTTCTAAAACTTTCAGTGATGCAAGTTGGACTGTTGGTATCATCTTTGGAGGCCTCACAACCACATCCAGTACTGCAGTCTGTAGGAGCTGGATACAGGCAACACACACTCTTCTGGCTGAGTTTCAAGCCTCACATTTCCAGTAAAGAATCTGTGTCTTTCCACCCACCTTGCTTTGGTGCTGTTCCTCTACGGTTTGAGACTTGCTGAAAGGCAGCCTCATTTCCTGTGTGATCCTTTGTAAATGGCTCAGCTGCTTGTCCTTCTCTGCTATGGCCATCAGGTACTGCTCCTTCATGCTGCTGCTCTGCTTTTCCCAGGTAGTCTTCTCCTGTCTGCCCAGCACAAAACAAAGGAAATTACAAGGAAGTTACCAATATCACTTATGATGTCCAGGTATCCAGCTAAGAATGAGACAAGGGTGACTCAATCATCACCCCATGCTAGCATGCTAGACATGAAGTTTTATAACCAAGCCAAGCCAAAACAACCCACTTAAGTAGAGGAACGTTAAGAGCAGGTTTAAGGAAGTTTTCTGTATTTGGTTGAACCCTTCTGATTGTTCCATGCTCACACTTTTTGTGTTCCTGGACGTTGTTTTGATCTCGCTGTACAGAGTTTTGTCAAGGAAGCCACTGGCAATGCCACTTGTCCCCATAACACTTTCTCTGCACGGTCACATGTGCACCAGACCCACAGTACTGATCCCACCATACCGACCTGAAGCCATCACTTCATGTACAGTGCAAAAGCTACGCAGGAAATAAACCTCCTGTTCTTTTGTCAGGATAAATAAAATTTGTAAGATGCTTCAAACTTTATGAGATCCGAAGTTTTAGTTTGAGGGTCAGACTGGAGGCAGGGAGAAGGGAGAGAACTACAAGTTTTTACATCACTCTGCACAAAGATAAGCCATAGACCTTTCTACAGAGAAAATCTCACCCTTTTCATTCCAGCCTCAGGCATTCTTAAATGGATCTCTGAAATATCTGAAAGCATTTCCCCCCTCTTTTCAGAACAGAGCATATTTGTCTGACTAGTTTTAGTCCAGCTGGAGAAGACAATTTTACTAGACGTGAATGACAGAGTTTCAAAAAAAAGCCAGAAGACACAGAGCAACTAAAATAAAGGATTAGACAGCCATACAAAATGAGTATGTTCTAAACTATGATATCAGTGGGACAGTAAAGAGTGTTCAGCAGCAGCCTGTAATGGAGAGTACTGTGATCATATACGTAAGCTCCAATACAAGAAACAGCCTCAGCTTCCTCTCCAACAGATGATACTGACCACCACTGGATGAAGGAAATAAAAACTAAAAGGTCATTGATCTATTTCATACAGGCACTGACCTCCAACCTGCTGGGCTGTAATGCTGAGGCAGAAGCTGGACGAGGGAAACATGTGCCCTCTCCTGGCCAGGGCAGAGTCCCTCAGTGGCACCTGGCACAGTCCAGGCTGAGGTTCTCAGCATTCCCTTCACCTCTGCCCACAACAGGTCTTTGAGAGAAACAAACACATCTGCATCATCACCGAGGCAGGGAGCAGACAGACAGTTCACCTGAGCCTCTGGAGCTCCTGCTGGTATGCAACTCCTTCTTGCTTCAGTTGTTCTTGCAGACGGAGCTGTTTGTCTGCCTCTTGCTCCCACTCCTGCAGTTGTGCCTTTAAGCGAGAATTCTCAGCGGCTTCCACCCCGACCAGGATGTATTGTTGCTGCAGATTCTCCAGCTCTCTTACCTGGAATTAAAGGGAAACATCAGTGTGTGACAGCTGAGCAAGCATCAGGTTTATTACTTAGAACTGTTTAAGAGCATTTCTCACTGTGGTATCTGGAGGCGATAAAAGGTCACATTCAGATGGCAGAGGAACTAGAAATTGAATCATCAAATGCAGCACTAAAAACTGCTCAGTAAAAGAAACCCCTCAGACAATTCTATTGTTAATGAGGGCAGGGAGTTTTGAGCCCTCCCATGAAGATGTGACATACATTAGAAGACTCCAGGCTATAATATTAATTATCTTATTCAGAGGAAAACAAAGTGACACAGAAGGAGCTGGTTAAGCATAACTCCTGAAGTTGGTATTTACTGTAAACCAGGAAACTGATGAAGTAAAATCCTTTTGGCTCTCCAATTCCAGTCATGCTGTAACTAGAAATAAGTTGTTGTTACACATGCATCACTGCAATTGTTTTTGAAGACAAGAAGATATGGCTGACTCTGGAGACAGGAAAATACTTAATGAGTGGCAGTGGGACATAACTGTCAAAGTCTGTCTTCTGACCAGCAACGAGAACTCTGAAACTTGCTGGGCTGCACTGTGCTCCAGAGACTATACAAACACAGACACATCCAGTGTGCAGGCAAGGATGTCAAAAGGAATCTGCAATGTCTTGTACCTGCCTTGAAAATCAGCTGCCAAGAGGAGGAGGAAACTCAAGCCTTTGCTCTAGTCTCTTTTAGAAATCTAAGGCAAATCAAATGCATGAGCTGACACAGGTGTGAACTAAGCAGGTTAACAGGGACCTTATTTCCATGATTTCATATTTTAAACCAAGCTAACAGAGAAACCACCCTGGGAAGTTTACAATGAAATCACAGCCTCTATGTCAGAGAAAATAACATAGATGGCCCATACCAGATCCATGGGGTCTGATGGAGCATGCCCACAAACGCTAAGGTCATTGGGAGGCAACTCCATTACCTTTGAAAGGTCATGGTTACCCAAGAGGTTCCTGAAGACTGGAAGAAAGCAAATGTCATCCCTACCTACAAGAAGGGCAAGAAAGAGGAACTGGGAACCGGCAGTCTGGTCAGCCTCATCTCCATCCCTGGGAAAGTGACGGAGCAACTAATTTGGGAAACTGTTTCCAGATACATGAGAAACACAGGTTGGCCAGAGAAGCTGTGGAATATTTACCAATGGAGATATTCAAAATCCAACAGGACATTGTACAGAGCAACCTATTCCAGCCAACCTTGTTTGTGCAGCGGGGTTGGACTAGAAGATCTCTAGAAGATCTCCAGAAGACCCTTTGAATCTCAACTATTCTGTGATTTCGTGAAGACAATGATCTATGCATCACATTGCAACTACCAGATCTAAGTGTGCTGAATTTTAAGACTTGAAGATCCAAGTCTCCTGTGGTGCTTTAAGTAAGAGCAGGAAGAGAGAACAAGGACTTACTACTCTGTCTCTGTCACTCTGCAAGGAGGCCAGTGCCTTCTTCAGACTCTGCACTTCCGAAGAAGTGGTGGAAGTGCTCCCTTCTGCTTGTTGTTTCACTTCTTCAGTCTTATGTGTTTTGTCCAATTCATTCAGCAGACGGTCTCGGTCATTCTGCAGGCTTGCCATAGCCTTGGAGAAAGATTTGACTTGGTTGGAAGAGCCTTCCAGTTCCAAAGACAAATGGAGAAGCTCATCATCTTTAGCTCTGAGCTGCTCATTAAGTTTCTCAATCTGGGCCAAGAGACCTCTTTCATCAATAGCCTTCTGCAGTTCTGTCAGCTCAGACCTCACCATATCTCGGTCCCTGGCAGTGGAACGTTGCTCCTCTTGTAGCTGAGCCATCTGTTTCCGAAGATTCTGTACTAGACTCTTTTGTTCCTCTAAGTCTGCGGAGTATTTCCGTTTCAAAACATGAAGCTCTTCGTTGGCCTGGTCTCGACTATCCTGAAGAGAACTCATGGACCTCCCAAAAGACTGAATTTGAGCTCTGAGATCTTTGTTTTCATCTGTGACTGCAAGTAATTTCTGTTCCATTTCCATCAAGTCCCGTGCCAACTCTGCTACTCTCTCTTCTGCTGTCTCTGTTTCGTTCCTCATGATCCCTGCATCATGATGCAGGTGCTTCAATTCCTTCCGAAGCCTGTCCTCAGCGTCTCCCACTCTCTTGGCTGCATCCCTTTGAACACATTCTAGCTCCCCCTCAAGTTCCGTTATTCTTTTCTGGGAGAGGGAAAGCTCGTGACTCAGTTCTTGTACCTCTTCCTCTCGAGCCTTCAGTTCTGCTTGACACTCCACGATGGGACTCCTCTCCTGTAATGCTGCCATCTCACTCTGTACCCGGGACAGAGAGGACATAAGGGTTTCGATCTCCTGAGACATACTGACTTTATCCTCTCTCAAGGCTTCCATGCACTTCCTGAGATCGTCCTGAGTACGCTCAGACTCTTTCAGTTGTGTTTCTATGGTTACCTTCTCATTTTCCAGAGTTTGGATCCGCTGAAGCTGTATTTTGAGAAGTTGCTTCTGTTGGGAGTCCTTTATTGAAATCACTTGGTTAAGGTCTTCTCTGTACCGCACCAACTCTGCGTTCAGTTTGGCATTCTCAGAGTTGAGGTCATCCATCTGGCTATGGAAACTTCTCATTTCTTCCTTGAGCTTGTTGTTTTCAGCAGCAGCCTCTTGAATTAGCTGGTCTTTTTCCAAGATTATAACAAGATGGCGTTCCTCAAGCTGCTTGTAGTCTCTCAGTATGCGGTCTCGGTCGTCCTGCAGAGATGACATGGACTTGGTGAAGGAGTCCAGTTGTGCCTTCTGCTGCTTACTTTCTTCTCTGCTTATCTTCATCTTTTCAGTGAGATGATCAAGTTTGTCAAGAAATTTGTTCTTCTCATTTTCCAAGACTTTTTTATCTTCTTCCTCCTTAATTAGCTTACATTCCAACTCTTTTATCTCTTCAGAATGTTGCTGCTGTAATTCAGCTAGAGCAGCCATCACTGCTTCTTCTTTGGCAGACAGCATACTCATGATCTTTTGATCTTTGGCACTGGTTTCTTCATGCAGCTTATTTGTTAGGTCCTTGGAAGCCTGCAGATCGGCTTCAAGCTGTTCACAGTTGAGTTTAAAATTTTGGATACTGGTCTCTTGTTGCTTGACCACAGTCCCCAGCTCTTCCCTGGCCAGCTCACATTTGGTGAAGGAATTCTGTAAGTCAGCAAGCTGGTCTCTCAGGCTGCTGATTTCTGACCCCAGTTCCTGCTGTTCATTCTGAGACTTGCTGTACAGTTCCTGAGACCCCTCAAGCCGAGTCAAAAGCTCTTTTTTTTCCTCCTGCAACATTTCACATGTTTTTTGATGGTGCTGAATCTCCTTCCTGTAGTCAGCCTCCCAGACTTTCTTGTTGCATTCCAGCCTGAAAACAGAAAAGATAAAGTTCATCAAAAATCCACGAAGTATCTCAGTATCTTAACCCACACTAACACTGTTTTTATACTAATTTAGAAAAGCCACTGAATTCATTTTACTTAAAGAAAGCAAGCTGGAAATAGCTCTCAATTTCAAATTCAAGCTATCTTTAAGTTCTGTACTACTGCCAGAAGGGGGTGGTGCCAGGGGAATATATTCTTTTAAAGTTGTTCATGTCAATACTGAAAAAAATGGAGGCACTTAAACACTGAATGTTATCACCTCCTTTTCATTACATTACTTGTCTCGTCCACTGTAGCTAGCAATAAAAACAACCCCACACCACCCCACAATATAATTGCTGTTCTGATACCTTTGATGTCCATTTCATGCTCCAGCATGAAAAGATACAGCACATAAACTTTTTATAAAACAATTTTACTCATATAAGGATGGTTTGGTTTTGAATTTTGGAAATACACAGATGTACATTTTGATAGGTTTCCATAGCTCCATCTTCCCCATAAAATTTATTTGGGGATTAAACTGGAATTATGTATCCCAATACTCTCTTGACCTCTCAGTTCAACAACTCCATGCAAAAGAAACTAATTAATCTGAAATTTGAAAGACTCTAGATAGTAATCAGACAGTGAGTTCTTGTCACAGAGAACAGATTTAACACAGGTATCCTAATGACATGAAGGACTATTTTAGATTGCTGATCACCCCGTGTCCTTGTGCAGACAACAAATACAAGGTAACCTTTTCTTGATAAACCTCCCCTGACACAGCTTATTTACCTGGATATATGAGCCTGGAGTTCTTCCACACGCATGGTCATGTGTTTCATCTGGTCCTTTAGCACAACACAAGCTTCCTCTTTTGAACGTATTTCTTCTTCTTTCTTTTGAATAGTGTCAGTGAATTTCTTCTCCCATGTTTTTGATTCATCTATCACTCTATCCCTATCATCCTGAAGGGAAGACATGCTCCTGGTGAAGGCTGCAAGCTGGGCTAGTGTTTTGTTTAGACTGCTTTCCAGTTGCTTGGCTTCTTGATCCTTTGTCTTCAAGGAGTCTTGAAGTTCACCAACTGTTGTTTCCATGTGGTCTTTCTCTCTCTGCAATGTTGCCAGCTTTTCTTCCATGTTTTCAATTTCCTTTGAGTGCTTGTCTTTTTCCTGTTCGAGTCTTCTCTCAAAGTCCTCATCCTTTTTCTTCATTTGAATTTTAATTTTCTCCTTGTTTGCTTGCAACTCTTCTTTCACTTTGACACTCTCAGCTAGAACCCTTGCTGCCTCACTTTGAGTGTCATCCAACACTACTTTGCAGAGAGCAAGCTCTGCCTGGGCTTTCTTGGTGTCTTCAACTGCTTTAGCTGAAGTTTCTTTGGCCGCTTCTACCTCTTTCTGAGTCTCACTCTGCAGAAATTCCAGAGCTTTAACAGTTCTTTCTAAACTACTGTTCTTTTCCTGGCTTTTGATACAGTCCTTCTGCAGCTGACTAATCTCCTGCTGTTTCTGTTTCAGCAGCTCTTGAAGCTCCTTTATGTGTGTGCTGCTTTCTCCTCTCCTATCGTATTTTAGCTTTTCTACAAATTCCTTTTGCTTTTCTGAACTTGCTTTGCTTTTCTCCTTTGCCATCTGACTTTTCTCCTCCTCCAGTTCACGCATCATTCTCTGCAAACTCTGAAGCTGATGTTTCAGTTGATCATTTTTGATTTGGAAGTTCGTTGCATCTTGCTGATAGTTTCCAATACTTCCATTAAGTTCTGCCAGCTGATTCATGAGCCTTTCTTCCAAGTCATCCTTTTCAGCCTCAAGCGCATCCTTCAGTGCTGTCATTCTGACCAGGTCGTCTTTGGCTTTTTGGACCGTTTGCTCCATCTCTGCTACTGTAGCCTGCAGAGCATTCACTTCATGGACTTTCTCTTCCATTTGGTGCTCTAAAGCCCTTTTCTCATCTGCTAAAGTCTCAGCACACCTGCGGATGTCACCCAGCTGTTGCTCTGAAGCCCTTCTATTGTCTTCCAGCTCTGTGATTCGCTTGGTGAGCTCAGCTATTTGCTGTCTGTAGATACCAGGATCCTCACAAGGTCTGTCACTTTCAAATGCCTCTTGTTCCAGCTCTGCAGCAGGAGGCTCTGGACTAAAAGTTATGTCCACTTGATTTTCAGACCTTTCCATTGGTGTTGGTGCAGCAAGTGCCTCATTTGTTTCTTCCCCAGTTGTCTGCTGGGCAACATACTTATCTACAAGTTCTCTGCTTTCTTTCAGCTTAGATTCTGTTAACTGCAAAAGACACTTCAAGTCCATGATCTCTTGATTAAGAGACTCCTTTTCAGCCATTACTGTCTCAAGCTGAGTAGAAAGAAACCGGCACTCCCTCCTAGAGCTCTCCAGATCTTCTTTCAGGCTAGCGTTTGTAAAGCTCTCTCCAGTCCTACGTAGCTCTCCATCTGTGACATGCATCTCTGCTCTAAGCTTCTCATTCTCCTCCTCTAGTTCTAGGATCTTTTGTTGCTTTGATTTTGCAAATTTTCTCATTTTCTCCTTCATTCCATCAATTTCCTGTCCAGCTTCCTGTAGCTGCTTATCTGTTTCCTCTTTTTTTGCTTCAGCCCTTTTTAGCTGAATGGAAATTTCCTGCTTTTCCTGCCTAACAGTTTCCAACACACGCTGAATTCGCTCAGCCTCATTACTCACATTCTCATATGACTGCAGCAGAGTTTCATATTCTCCCTGAAGCTCCTTGTATTTCTCCTGCCACTCAGAACTCTCGGTGGCTTGAAAGCACTTCAGTGATTCCACCTCCTTCTCCAGCTTCTCTTTCTCTAGAACAACTCTGTTCAGAGTAAGTGTAAGGTTTTTACAGCATCCATCAAGATTCTGATTTTCTCTAAGTACTTTATCAATTTCTGCAGTAAGTTTTTCTCGCTCTCCAGTGAGGCACGCTAACTTTTCTGTTAAGGTATCTGTTTCTTTAATGTGCCCACATATTTGGCTTTCCATATTTGTCAGCTTGACAGAAAGACTGTCAATAGTGGTTTTAGCATTAGCCAGCTCCTCTTTTAGAGATTTGCTCTCCTTTAGTGCCTCTTTTCTAGAGATAAGTGCAGCTTGCAACTTTCTCTGCATTTGATTCTTCTGTTTAGCTGCTTCTGCATTGTCCTCTTGCTTCTCCTGAATTTCAAGCATCTCTGTTTGCAGTCGCTTGCTTTGTTCCTCATGCACCTGAGCCTGAGCTTCCAACTGACTACACAGCCTTTTGACAGAGTCCTCTTTTTCCAGCAATTGTGCCTGCACATTATTGAGAACTTCGCTTTTCTCCTTTAACTGCCGGTTAAGAAATTCCATTTCTTCATCCTTTTGATGCACAAGGATTTTCAAGTCTTCCAGACTGGCCCCTCCAGAAATTTTTCCTTGACTCTCCTCCAATTCTGTCTGAAGACTTGCTCTCTTAGCTTCAGCTTGGTCAGAGGTTCTCTTTAGCCCTTCTATCTCCACAAACAACTGTGCTATGTGCTGTTGCAAATCAAAGATTAATTCTGATTTGTGAGCAAGTTCCCTTTGCATATGGCTGATGTTACATTCCAATTTCTCCTTCTCCATCTGCAATTTGTCAAGGTGTTTTTTAAACTCTTCCTCAGAAACATCTGCAACTTGTACAAGCTTGTTATTTGTTGTATCTTCTGCTTCCATGCATGAAGACTCCAACCCACCTTGACTCCCAAAAACACTCTCTGCTGATCCTTTCTGTTCTTGGAGTTGTCGGAGCTGAGCCTGGATGTTGTCCTTCTCTTTGCTTTGCTGATCAAATTGTTCTTGCAGGATGTTGTAATCATCTTTCTGCTGTTTCAGTTGTTCTCTGTGATGCCTGTCTTTTTCTTGAGCCTTTTTTATAGAGTCTTTACGAGATACCAGAGCTTCTTGAAGCTTTTTTTGAAGTTGTTCTTTTTCTTGTTCAAGAACTGAAATCCTTTCTTTAAGAGCAGACTTTTGATTTTCTTCCAGATTTGTACCTGCTGAACTATGTTTTTTATTTTCTTCATCATCCTCTGGGCTTTCACTGCTTTCAGTTACTTTGTCAGGAATTGTCTGATGCTCCATGATTTCATCTTTAATTGAAACAGTGTTTGCCTTACCTTGCAAGCTTTGCCTCATTTCCTCAATCACTGCCTGCAGTCGCGCTTCAGTAGTTTCTTTATCCTGCAGGTCCTTCCGGATGCTCTGCAACTCAGATTCCTTTTCAGAAAGCAGCTGAATTAGATAGTCCTCACTGGGCTGGTTTTCAAGACTCACTTCTTTGCTGATCATGCTTGTCATGTTTTCTTCCCCTGCAGCTGCCCGAGCCACTGGGGTTTCTGATTCTTGTTCTCTACTCAGTTGTTCTAATTCATTCTCCAATTTCGTAACCTTCTTCAGAAGCTCCTTCCTGTTCACAAGTGCTGCTTGCAGCTTCCGCTTTACTTGCTCATTTTCTTTTCTCAGAAATTCAACTTGATTTACTAATTCTTCATTTTCTTTACTTGCTGGTTCTGTCTCATTCTGCTGCTTGGATGCCCCACATTTCAGACACGTATCTTTTGCTCCTATGTTTTGTTCTTTTTCTTCCTGGGCTTTTAATAACAGACTTGTTTGCTCCTTAAGACTCTTCAGTTCATTTCCTAGAGAAAATTTCTCTTCGTTCAGCAGAACCATTTTCTCAGACATGCTGACACTGATCTCTGCCATCTGTTGGTCCTTTTCCAGCAAGGCTTGTTGCAGGCTCTCTACAGACCTGGTGTGCTCAGCAACAAGCTGTTCTAGGCTTGCTGCCTCGTGTCCCTTTAAGGCTAACTTGTGGGAAAGCTCTTCCATCTCTGCTGTATTCTTCCTCAAAAGTTGTCCTAGATCAAGTACTTCACATTCCTTTGTCTCAACCTGGCTTCTCAGATCCCTTATTTGCATGTCCTGGTCAGAAAGCTGAAGTTGTGCTTCATCCAAGTCCTTTTGCAAAGCTTCAATTTTTATATCCTTGGATTTAAATTCATTTTTAAGGCTCTGGATTTGCTCTCTTAGAAGACTGCTTTGACTGTCTGCCAGTCTCTGCTTTTCTGAAAGAGCTAGATCTTCCTCCAGTTGCTTCACTTGCTCCTTCAGTTTTGTTATGGTAGAAAATTCTTTCACCTGACACAAGAGCTGATGTTGTTCTTCAGTCAAAACACAAAATGTACTGTCAGAATCATCTCTTTTTTTTCTGTATTTCTCAGCCAACTGGTTTAGCCTATTTATTTCTGCACATTTTTCTCCTAGATCCTTCCTAAAAGATTCCTCTGATTTCTGCAGAATTATTTGCAGTTCTGTAATTTGGTTTTGCAACTTTATCAGTTCTTGAGATTGAGAGGTGCTAGGCTCTGGATCTGCTGTAGAAACTTCTTGCATTGCCTCCACCTTACTTCTGCAGGGGACACGGCTTCCCTGAGGCTCTTCTTGAAGACTGATTCCGTTTTCCTGAAGAAAGCCAATTTGCTGCATTTCTGTTTCTCTCAGTAATGAGACACTCTGTGCATCTGACGCCTTCTGCTCTTTCCTCTCCAGACACTGTATCTGTGAATTCTCTTCCAGCTGGTTAGCTTCTGTTTGGCTGCCTGTAGAAGTTTGGCCACTGGGACCCTTGAGCTGGCTTTTCAGAAAAGTTATTTCTTCTTGGGCTTCTTTCAGTTCAAGCAGCAAAACTGACAGCTCTTTCTGTTTCTCTGCAGCAATATATTCTAGAATTCCAGGTGGACAACTTTCCTCAGTAAACTGCTTGCTTCCATTGGTAAAGCCATCTGTTCCTGCCTGAAAGAAAATAGCAGGTATCGTTTTTCCTTTGAATCTTGTGAAAGGGCCACTTTTGGAAGTATCTGCTTTCCACATTTTGTAGCTTTTGCAGCTTTCTCAAGCTGGCTTCCGCAATAAATAGAAGCCTCGCTAATAATAGGGGGACTCTGTCTTGGCAGTCGGGAGTGGACTAGGTGACGTCCAGAGGTCCCCTTCCAACCCCAACTATTCTGTGATTTTGTGACTCCCCAGGTCACTTCTGCTAATTTCAGTTTCTGAAGTTGCATCATGAAAGAGTCTGGCTCTAGGATCAGACCATAAGGGCAACTTCCTATTCCCTTTCTTCCCCTTCTCTCTTGATTGTGAGATAGGATGACTCTGAAGTGTTTAAGTTCTCCTGTGATTATCGCAAGCCCTCTAGTGTACTTATCCAGCCACATTTTCATGGGATCCTATTCATAGTCTTTGAATAAGGAGGTTTTGTCCCCTATTCTATCTGTCCATTTAACATGGCAAAGAAGCAGGATAGAAGCCCATATTCCAATCTGTGTCCATGTCCAAAGTGAAAGCACTAGACAAAGCACCTGGAACAAAGTGCTTGGCGTTTTCCAAATAACTATCTTAAGGTTTCTTCCCATCCCCCAAAACAGATTACAAAAGAAAAGCAGTCACAAATCCTCCCCAAAAAGCTTGGATCAACAGCCCACCAATAAGTCAACATGCTGTGTTGTAAAGGCTGTTCATCAGTTTGGAGGGCAGAAACAATTTATGGGGAACCATTAAAGGAGAGCTGCTCTTAAAAAGTCTGCTGTCGTAATGCAACAACCACTTTAAGTCACAGGAGGTTAAAAAAAGCCAACTCTTTGGAGCTTTTAAACTAAATTAAGGTTTTCATATCTACAAATGCATACAATACCGAAACCAAAAGGGTTTTGGACTACATTTTTACCTCAGAGACCACAAAAGTGTCATCAAAAGGCTTTTGCACTTCAGAATTCACCAGCTCTCCTGACACACCTAGTGATAAAAGGTACACTTGTCACCATCAGCAGGTAAAGTCAGTAGGTGAGTGAACGGACAATAAATGGGATTGGAGCTTCTACAGAAGGTGAGAAAAGACAAAAAAAATTAAAAAGGCAGCAAACCAAGCACACAAAAAAACAACCCAGAGTTTGAGTCTGTGCAGTGCACAGACATCCTGTTGTGGTTTAACCCCAGCCAGCAATTCAGACCCTGCAGCTGCAATACAGCTCTGTGCCAACTCCCTGTGTTCGCTGCATGCTGGCATCACTTGTACCACTTCTGACCCCTGCAGAAGGATGAAGAGCAAAGAGACAAGTAAATCAGGTAATAGATTGGTTTGACTGTTTTTTTTTTTCATGTGGTATGCGGGCAGGAACTAATTCCAGACACAAAAAGAAATTTACTGGCTTGCAGAGAAAAACACAGTTCTTCATTCTATCTCAATTCTCTTCTGTGCCTTACACATCAGTCTCTGCATCTACAAATGCACTCCTTCAAACCCTTCTCTCTTTCTAACATTAGCAAGCACTTCTTTCTTCTGTTCTGGTATATCCTACCCATCCCACATTAGAAAGTTCTCTTCTACCTCATGTAAATCTTTTCTGCCTTCTGTAGATTATCATCTTTAGATTCTGACCTCAGAGCTCCTCCTTCTAAATCATTTTAAGTTTGGTCCCTGAAACTTCTCAAATTCCCACAATTTTCTTGTCACATGCCTTATTCTGTGTCCTCACCTGCAGAAGCAGAACAGTCTACACAAGAGGCTGGAGCTTCCACAGTCTTCAAGTCTTGCAATTTTGCCTCAGCACCAATATTCTTATTCTGTGGGTTGAAGAAAAAACACTGAGCTTTGAGCCAGGGTCCTGGTATGAGAAGACAGCTCTCTTAGCTGTCTACTGCTCTGCCAAGCTCTAAGTAAACCTATCGGTCCCAACTGCGGACACAACTCTGAAGCCTAAGGAAAATAAATAAATAAATAATAAAAAAGAGAGATTGGTTTTGATGTTAAGCAATAGACTAAGATATATCTCACCAGATTAACATATCAGTTGATGCAATGATTTAAATAACTTCCTTCCCACCTTGAGATGATTTCTCTTCCATCTTCACTACTTCAAAGGGACTAACTACAGTATCATAACCTTTCACTGACCGCCCAAGCAGAGAAGGTGAGAAGTCACGTGTCTGTCAGTCTATGCCTCATTGCTCCAGCAGATAAAGAACCTGGAGTCTTCCCAATAAAGTTTTGCTAGGCTCTAGCACACCAACAAACCAATAACCCCACAAGAACCTTTTAACTGCTAGATGTCCTTATCCCGGGTTTAGGTAACTACATAACTTGGCCTAAAGCCATGGGTCAGGTGCACAAATGGTAGGAATAGCTGTCCAAGTGTAAAAACTTGGATGCAAGCTATTTAGCTGGACTCTTTTTATAATGAAGACATTGAAATGGACAATTCCAGGGTTGTTTTCATTGACCCATTTTCAACATCTACCTTGTTCCAGGTGAGTCATATGCTAAATAACCTGTTTTTTCCACTGCCTACAAAGGGGCAGTAGAAAGTAGTTCAAATGCTTATATCTACCCTTGAAAAGACTACGTGTGTGAGTGTGTGCGTATTCCCACTGATCTACCAGCTCACAGCTTGACTGCAGGCAGTTGGAAGGTAAGGGTCCGAGTCAAGCAGGATGAGTGACTCAAAATGTTTCTCCAGTTCCAGTGAGTCCCAAATATCAACCTTTACCTTAATACTTCCCAGTAATATACAAATGATATTCTGATAGAGAGGAATGAATTAGATAAAACACAGCATTAACCCTCCCCCTGTGGACAGGATGGGCCAGCAGAGCAGGCTGCAAAGAGCCAGACCTTGCTCTATGCTAACAATCAGTTCCACAGCAAATCCTCAGTACAGATACACAGAGGCTGTCATCTCCCTCCCCATGCTGAGGGTAAAGCCAAGCAACAGGCTCCTAGTCCTGCATTTTCTCAACAATAGCCTGACTGCACTTTACCTCCAGCTGGACACGGTGGAGTAGCACAAGGACAGTGCCCACCTGTTTCCCACTCAAGGAGCACACAGCTCCCCCCAGTCAGTCAGCCAGGTGCCCATTAGGGCAGTGGGATTGGACAGGGCCGGTTTGAAAGGCATCTTATATAATGACAGCTGAGCCTTTGGAATTTTATTTCCAGAGACCTGTCTCAGTTTAGCCCATGGTTTTGCTGAAAAACTAACTCACAAGAGGCAGAAAATAGCGCAAATATGGATTGCGTGGATGAAGGACACAAGAAATCCACACAGCCAGCAAAGAGAAACACAGTCTGTTACGAATACAGCGCAAGCAGTATTTGGAAGCTATTTCTGTCTTTCATCATTAATCCAGTTAATAATAACCTTCCAAAGAGGATTGGTAAAAAAGACCATGACAGCTTAGCTGTTTTAAGGCCAGTCCTTGACCTACTTCAGTTTTAGCTTATTTCAGCTGCTTAATGATTACCTGTTCTGCATCTTCTGTGAGCATCACAGCTTCCTGCTGAGGCTCCTGGAGAACAAGCTGCAAATGTGGTATTTCTGAAACATTCAAACACAAAAAATTTCTTCGAAAATTAAGACTTTGCTTTAGACAGAAACAGGATATTCTTCCAGAAGCTTTAGAGAAAGGACAGGTGGCTGTTAATAACACTTAATGTAGTGGAGATACGTAACACTGTCATTGGATAATGTGGGTTTGGTTTTTTTAGAGGCAACCACATAACCAACATGCTGTTTTAAGCAGCTTTTAGAAAAGAACAATTGCTGTCATACAGACATACTGAAAGACAGGTAATAGAGATTCAAGTTTTAAGGAACATTTTTATAAAGGAGAGGAAAGAAAGAACTACTGCAGCAAAATGTTTCAAATTTCATTTGGAAAAAATAAAATGAGAAATTGTTATAAATGTACAAGAAAAATACATTCTGTAAGTCATCTCAGTTCTAATTAATGTATTAGGTGATGCCTCAGCTTTTTAGTATAGGAGCCAGTAAAGCAATGGATACTGTCTTCCCCAGAAATACCAACTTAGAAGCATTTAAAAACAGGCCCCATTTTTGTAGACACGTTAACTACCAACGATGGTATGAAAAACATGTTAAGTTACATATGCAAACTAAAATTCAGGACCAAGTTAAACAGTTCTCTTAGGGGTATGAATTTCTGTACTTTTCACTTCTGACCATGCAGAGAAGACACACATACCATCAAGATATAGTGAAAGATTTTCTTCTGTGCCCCTTTAAACACTCTTCTACATACAATTGATTATACAAAACTGTATTTGCTAAGTATTATGGAAGTTGAGGAAGCTCAAATCAATCAGTTTTGTGAATTCTAACAATTGGAAGGCAGCCTGTGTTTTCTGAGATAACGGCTTTCCTTTATGGATTCATACCATACTGTAGTCTTTCCACCAACTGAACTACGGAAAGCCTCATACAGTGTTCCCTTATGTAGCAGGAGGAGAGACCTTCAATCACTCAAAGAGCTGCCTCAAGAAAAGTTCAAGGAATTCATACGGATGTAAAGAAAGTTACAGATATTCTGGTATATGCACTGCTAAACCCGTGGAAATGGAAAGACTACAAGGATTTCGAGAATCTTTACATTTCAAACAACGACAGCTTGAAATTTGAAGGCATTTGTTGAGGTCTGCTTGAAAAGCATCAGAAATTGCAAAATATAAAACAGCTATCTATAAATCCTTATTTCATTCTATTCAAGTTAGGAACGGATTACGGTGGGCAGTTTTAGGCATCCCCCTTTAGTTAAGACTGACAGTTCACGGGACAAAAAGGAGTAACAAAGTATTTAGAACCTATAGAGCAGACTTAGATGATGATGATGATTTTTTATGTTTCATTTAATATTTTGGTAGTTTTTTAAAAGAAATTACATCTCCCAGTGTTTAAGATCTAAAAAAATGTCAGCAATCAAGTGTTCAACACACCCACTAGAAACAGAATTAAAACAACAACAACAGCAGCTTCTTTTGAAGTAAACATGCAGCTAAACACGCATTGGGAAAGATGTTTTAAGTAACGTGATAGTGAAGCTCTGAGTCACTGCATTTTTCAGGTGGAATTCCTTTCAGTAGAGGGAGGAGCTGCTTTTTAAGAAAGCTGATTAAAGTTTTCCAGGTATATTTTGGATGTACTCAATTGTAACTTGGGGCATGGTATCAGATTGAAAGCTGGATTTCTGTAAGGCCTTTGATATGGTCTCCCCAACACGCCTGCTACTAAATTGCCGAGATATGGGTTTGACAGGTGGACTGTTAGGTGGTGTAAGGAACTGGCTGCATGTAAAGAGTTGCAGTCAATGGCTCAACATCCAAGCGGAAACCAGGTCCCACAAAAGTCCATACTGGGACTGGTACTATTTAGTGTCTTAATTGCTGAGAGACAGTCGGATGGAGCGCACCCTCGGCACACCTGCGGATGACACCAAGCTGAGCGGCTGATTTTGCTGCAGGGACATGATGCCATCCAGAGGGACCTGGACATGCCTGAGGAATGCAGCCATGTGGCCCTTGTGCAGAGCAAGGTTTAATAAGGCCAAGTGCAAGGCCCTACACCTGGGCTGGGGCAATCCCCAGTACCAGCACAGACTGCGGGGTGAATGGATTGAAAACAGGCTACAGAGGATGACTTTGGGATTCCGGTAAAATAAAAATTGGACAGGAGCTGGTAGTGTGTGCCTGCAGGCCCGAAAGCCAACCATATCCTGGGCTGCACCAAAAGAGGTGTGGGCAGCAGGTTGAGGGAGACAATTCTCACCCTCTTCTCTGCTTTTGTGAGACCCCACTCAGAGCACTGTGTCCAGTTCTGGGGTTCCCCTGTACAAGACAGAGGTGGATGTGTTGGAGTGAGTCCAGAAGAAACCACAGAAATGATCAGAGGGCTGGAACATGTCTCCAATGAAGAAAGGCTGAGAGAGTTGTGGTTGTTCGGCCTGGAGAAGAAAGGCTCCAGGGAGGCCTTACTGCAGCCTTTCAAGAGGGCTGCTTCTCTCTGGGTTGCCCAGAGAAGCTGTCAGTTGCCCCATCATTGGACATGTTCAAGCTCAAGTTGGATGGGGCTCTGAGCAACCTGACCTGGTGAAGGATGTCCCTGCTCAGGGCAGGAGGGATGGACCAGATGATCTTTACGAGTTCCTTCCAACCCAAACCATGCCATGATTCTAAACAATGTCTTGAAGTCCATTAAAGACCTGCATCTCTGAGATCATGGAACAAAAAAAGAGAAAGAAGATGTTCTAGGACTCTAGGAATCTAGATTATTGGTGATTATTCCCCCACCAGGATTCTTAGCAAGAGGTTCTATCTTTCAATGACAGGAAGCAAAAAGGAATCTATTTCTCAAAAATCAAGACAGCCTACTGTCATAGTGCACCAGACCCTAAAGTAAACACATGAGAGAATCCATTGTTTTATAGTACAATTCTAATAGAGTTGTGATACTGCTTCTACCAGTCTACATGACCAGACACTCAAAATCAGTGTAATTGTCTGGGGTTTTTTAATATGTGGCATATATACGGGCCCCTTACTGTTTCGGCAAAAGCTATCAAAAATACCCCCCGAGAAGTACCACCTGCAGATTGTCAGCATTTTGTACTGAGGAAAGCTACCACTTCAGCTATATCTTGTTCTGTACAAACTAATTCTAGAATGATTTTTAAATATATTAAGAATATTAAAATAGGCAAGGCAATCATACAACCTTCTGTCTTCTGTCTTTCCAAGTTTTCTTTGGGTAGGAATGAAGTCTCATTCTGGTCTTCCTGATCTATTATTTTTTCCTGTGAAGTTGATTCATCCTGTTTAAACAGGATGGAGGGGAGAAAGATAAATTTTAATGCTATTTCTAAATACATAGTAGTCTTTGATCATTTGGTTAACTTTAAAAAAAAAATCAATTGGCAACTTTTAAATTACTCAAACTGACTTCTACTTCCTTCCAGGCTTCTACAGTCATAACATGCCTG
This sequence comes from Rhagologus leucostigma, assembly GCA_013397725.1. NCBI lineage: Eukaryota > Metazoa > Chordata > Aves > Passeriformes > Rhagologus > Rhagologus leucostigma. The sequence goes on along the minus strand of VZTD01000901.1, from coordinate 23,600 downwards.
CCCATCAGCTGAGAGAACTAATGAAAGCCTTTCTCAAGCAATGCATGATAAAAAAAAGGAATTCTAGACATTTAATTTATCTTCCATTCCTAAATATACCAGAAAAATTAACGAGAATCATTTGAAAATATCATACCTGCTGCTTCAGTTCAGAGAGCTGCACTTGTGGCTGGGATTTCAGCTCATCCTGATAGCAGACAAATTCTTCAGATTTCTGTACAGGTTCATCTGACAGAGGGGAAAAAGGGGAGTTAAGGTGTGTTCTTGTCTTTTTTGCCAAACTACATCCATTTTACACACATGCACAATAGTTTACGAAATCTCTTATCTCTTAGTCACTGCTTCAGCTTTGGGCCATAAAGGAGCTGGAAGAAAATCAATTTGAAATAAGAGCTTGAGGCAAGAACAATGTCATTATTTTTAACACAGGTCTATGGGGAAAATGGTAGTTTGCTTTTCTTGGTTGTTTTACTTAAAATTTCAGTAGAAATTCAGACTGTGAAGAACATGGCACATCTAAAAAGGATTCACATAAGTTGATGGAAAAAATCCAACAAATCAATAAAATCAACTAAAAAATACAGCTCAAGAAATCCATAAGCCTCAAAAGATGAGAGGCTGGGACAGTACACAAGCAAAGCACCACATATGCTGCCCCACGCTTCTGCTCCTCTTGCAGCTGGCAAAGACAGAACAGTGGGATCGAACTAGACCCCCTTAGTTTGAGACAGCACCACCACTCCTATGTTCCTGTGCAATTAGGAATTGTTATACCAGCCATTCTTATGAGCTGTTATAAAAACAAAGCCAAAGAGAAGGCAACCCAGTGATACTCAGGCTCCTGAGAATCTGCCCCTTTAACTGCCACGCTTGCTCACCCAGTGGTCCGTGTGTTGTAGCTCCATGTTCCACAGATGGCACCAAGAGCTGGCCAACGTCCTGTTTCAGCTGGCCCTTCTCAGCTCCGAGGGCAGCATGGCCACATTGCAGCTCTTGCTCAGACACCGTAAGACAACTGATCAGACGGTTTTTGTCTTCCACCTCCAGCCTGTGTTCCTGTTCCAGGTCTTTATACTTCACCTCTAGTTCAGCTTGTGCTCTTCTTGCCTCCTCCAGCTGTTCTGAGAGATGGTGCACCTCCTCCTGCAAGCGATGGGAAGACAGCTTCCTCTCAGCTAGTTCCAGCTCCATCTTCTCCCTGAGATCCTGAGACCCTTGTCTCTCCGCATCTAGCACATCCCTCATGGAGAGCAGATCCACTTCCATCTTCTGGCACTGATCTAGGAGCGTCTGTAAAGTGATACAGAAATTAATTTCTCTCTCAGCTAGTTAAACACCTTGAAAAAGCAAAGTACCTGAATTATATTTTAAGGTTTTCATTAAATCCTTTTAAAATACCTAAGTAGCAGAAGGGAGGAAACAAACATGTCAGAAATTTCAATTTATTAGAAAGAAACTGCCCTACTATTTGTAAATTGCAAGAAAGCAATACTGGGAGAAACAACTCATCATTGTGGTAAAGAAAATGTAAGTCTTGATTTAGAGGAGGGGAATTTAGAGGAAAGAAGCAATAGAACAGTGGCCAGGAGTTCTCTTTTAGAGGAAAGCAAACTTCCCAAAAAGTAGAGGAAGGGCTACAACAAACAAGGGAGATCTCAACAATTATGGAGTAGAATTAAAAAAGAGCAGAACAAAAGTGTGTATGTGAAAGGAGGATGCTGAAATATGAATCTGGAGGTAACAGGGGGCTCCACACAGTACCCACTGCTTTAAGGAAGATCTCAGAAGGCTGGTCGACACTGACCAGAGATTTAAGGTGACTGTGGTGGTTTGAACTTGAACGTGATGGACAGTCATTCAGACCAATAGAGCTTCTCAAAATTTACATATTTAAACTCCGGGGAGACGCAGGAACTCTCTCTTACTTCCGGCCCTTCGGACAGACAGCAGGGCTGCCCGCTCAGCCCGGCGGGCAGAGCCAGGCCTGGCTGGGCCTGACCGCAGAGGCCCGGTGGGGCCGGGGCTGGGGCCCGGCCCTGCTCCATCTCAGCTCGGCGGGGGCCGGGCCACGGCCTGCGGCTCCGTGTGGGGCAGTGTGAACTTTTCCCCGGTGCGGCAAAACGAACTGAAACTTTACACCAGAGACCAACTCCGGCCGCTGCCCAGCAGAGATCATGTGACCAACCAGCTGCAATGCGCAGACTCAGATAAGAGCAACCCCTTCAGTGCTGTAAGTTCCTCAGAAGAAATGAATCCTAGAAACATCAGTCCTCTCCCAGGTCAGAGGAAAGGGAAAGGCAAAGGCACGTGAATAAACACCATGACAGTGACACCAAAGTCAGTGAAGAAGAGAGAACCGAAACCCAGAGAGAGAGAGGGGATAGAGGAGATGCTTTT
>VZTD01000901.1:0-21013 GCA_013397725.1 Rhagologus leucostigma | reverse complement strand
CCAAGAGAAAACCACCCCAGGCGGCTGTTGTGCTGTGACTGTGGAAAAGCCCCATAGCACGGGCAAAAGAGACTCCTCTCCCTAAGTGAACTGATGAAAGACTATTACAGAGGGGGTAAACGGACTGAAATAATCCTAAATTTGTGTCTTTATGTTGTAAGTGGGAGGAGGGGGGAGGATGAGGGGAGGAGAAGTGTTCTGAAGGTTTATTCTGACCCTTAATATTCTTTTTTTCTTTTAGTTCTGTTAATAAACTTCTTTATATTCTTTAAGTTTAAAGCCTGCTTTGTATTCCTCCTAATTCTTATCTCACAGAAGGTAAGAAACGCGAACAAATCCACTACAGTGACCAAGAGACAGAAACAGACCTTACACTTGCCCAAGCTCCTGTTGTCAAACTTCCTCCTCCTGGAGCTGTGGATGGTCAGCATAGCTAATTTCAGGAGGAGTCTGATGAGGAGCTCCTTTTACTTTATGGGTAGGAAGAGAAGCTTCAGCCACATGGCCTCAAGTTTGTACCTATACCAGGTCTCCTTCAGACCACAGAATGTATGAGGGAAGTCAAAGACACTGAGGAGGAGTCAAGGAAGCCCAATGAAGATATCCATGCCACCACCCCATGATACACCCTGCTGAGCAATGCAGTCAGTAGTGAGTATAAGTCGGCTCACTGAGGTTCTTTACCTCTTCCTGGTAATAAGAGGACCCACTGTTGTGCCTGGCTGGGACACAGAGGAAAAGAGAATATGTGTGGCACAAGTGTGTAAAAATGATCAAAGTGAGGTTCAGCATTAGACTGGCTGGAGATCATGTAGCCTACGAATATGAGACTGATTCAGTGTAAGTCTCTTCTAAAGGGATGGAGAATTTTCAGAAGTTCAGATATTGGGAAAACTCATCCTCTATCTGCAAACCAACCTTCTAAGAGGTTGTGTACTTAATCCTGTCTCAACGAGCACATGTATATATAGTCATATATGCACAGACTTGATCTCGTCCTCTTCACACTTCAAACTGATGAAGTGAGACCCAATCCCACTCCACAAGTTGTGTCACCATATAAGCAAGTTCTCAGCAAGACATACCAAAGAACATCTGTTTCTGCTCTGATCTGGCCTGGACACTGCAGTCCAGAAACGCTGAGGCTTCAGCAGCACCACGTTAGGCACTTCTGCTTTTGGCAAAGGTTTGTGTATTTGGCTTTGAAAGTACAGTCAGCACTATAGGTATGGATAGATGTAGACCCTGTCCACTTGCCCAGAATGTGGATCATTAGAGCTGGCAGCTGCAGCACCCCATCGTCTGGCTGTACCTGCTGTGAGCTGTGCAGACAGACCTGCAGCTCTAACACATGACCTGAGGGAGGCTCCAGCTGATTTCATGACAGAAATCTGATGCCAAAAAAAACCTAATCTGGTAATTTCTCAGCTACTGACAAAGGACCCACCCACCACACACACATACGCACACACATACACAGAGTAAATCAATAAAAAGCACGACCAGGTACCTGGTTTTGTTTTTCAGCAGTGTGTAACTCCTGCTGCAGCAATTCTACCACCTGAGTTCGTCCTAACAGAGCTGCTTCCTGCTCCTCAAGCTTTCTCTGGAGTGCACGCAGGTTCTGTGAGAGAAACAAGGCTGTTCCAGAACTGGGAAGGCTAATGTAAGCTTAGATTCCCAGGTTTCATTGATACACCTCGTTTTTGTAGCACAGTTACTTTAATAGCCTGAATTACTTCATTTTTGCTGACACCAATTCTGAAGCCCTGGTGCAGTAGGAGGAGCTCACATTGCTTCATGAATAGGGAACGGGAGCACAATAATTTAATACTTTTTTCAACTGTTACTTCTCTTCAACTGATAGCAAACCAGCAGACTGAAGCTAGGACTCAAAGCCCCAACTAGCATTCCAAAAAATGCCAAACAACCAAAGCATCTTCCTTCTTATCCCTTCTGAGTTACTTTAATGAGAACTGTTCTTTCAGAGTGTCTTCTGGCAAAATTCCTTTTTCTTCCTCCTCCCATGATACGATTATTATATCAAATATACCTGTTGCATCTCTACTTCCAGATCTGACTGGACCACCATCTTGAGCAATTCAGCTTGATGCTGCTTCACATGCTCTTCCAGGAGAGCTTCCTTCTCCTGAATCACTTCCTGCAGGGAACTCAGCTGAAACCATAAGCCACAAAATAAAAACAAACCAACAAGGTTATGAACCTGACAGACACACAGGCTTGCTCTCACAATGCATTAGCATATTGTGTGTGTGATGGAGTTTTCAGCTTGACAATCCTACACATCACCTTGGTTAAATGGTATTTTTACCTGGTGTCTTCATCTTACTAATATGTGTATAATAACTGATAATATTTCAGATCCCGGAAAGCAAAAAGCATAGAATTTAATCTACAAAGATGCAGAATTACTACATAATTAACAGTTCATAAAACTTCTCAGGTTTTAATTGTATAGGATGCAGCCCAATTCACAGTTCAAAAGCTAAACCTGCAATTCAGAGTATTAACAAAAATCTTTCCATAAATAATTACAATGTAACATTAAAGCTGTTACAGTCTGTGATAAGCAGCTGCCCTGCACACCCATAGCAGAACACAGACAGGCGATGACAGGCCTGGCAGCTAGAAGAACACGCTACCCCAGCTACTGCAAAACCCATCATAGAACAGCAAGGGCAGACAGGGAAGAACCCAAATTCTGACTCCGAGGAAGGGACACCCTATCCAGGCCCTTCCAGGAACCGTTTCCCCCCTCCTCAGAGAGCCATCAGTCCCACTGTCCAAGGGTGAGACCCATCTTTTACCTGCAGAGCACCTTTTGCACCAAGGGTGGTTCTGGCCTGGAGGGTAGAGGATGGGGGACAGGTGAAGATCATTTGGGGATCATGAAACACTTATGTAATGTTTAGAGGAGGAACCAAAGGCAGTGAAACTGATGGACCTGGGTGACTTGAGGAGGAACAAACTGAAAAAATTGGGGTAAGGGAACTGAAGACCAGCTGCGTAAGCACTGTTCTATTCTATCATACTAGTCTAAGCAGTGAGGTGGGAAACACACACTGATGAATAGAAAAAAAATTCTGTACCTGTGCTGCATACTTGATTTCAGCATCTTTCAGATTCACTTTGGCTACAGCCAGCTGTTTCTTCAGGTCCTGAACAGTCTCCTCTCGCTCCCTGAGCTGCTCTTTCAGTACTTCCACTTCCTCTCTGTGCCCTTCACTTGTGTTTTCGTTTTTCTGACATTGCAAGAGGAAACAAGCGGGAAGAAGAGAAACAGAAGAAACTAAACTTATCAGTATTACTGGTTAATAAATTAAATAAAATAATTTAAAAAAATACACCAGAAGGCTACTGCACTCTTGACTCCTAATCAGATGCTTATTTTTACTACATTGCTTCATTTCTTAACTTTACATTTCTTTTGTTTCTTTAAAATGAAGTTGTCCTATGTTAAGTAACTATTTTCCCTATTTTTGTGTAGATATGCACAAGATGCCTCTAATTGGGAAGCATCAAAGCACTTGGAACAGCTAACAGTCCATGACTGCTCACTATATAAACTAAGGCAAATTAGATTATTAAATACATTATAATACATAATTTATGATATGACTACCCTGATTTGTGAGGCTTTTTAACATCACAGATTTCTCTAATACCGGAAATAAAAACATTTTAAAATTAGCTGTAGAAGAATATTCTCCATGTGACAAAGGGGTAGACATCCTAGACTACAGAAAATGCCCGTGGAAATCTCTTTAGACTACAGGATTAATAGCAATGAACTTACTAGATATAAGCAAAGGGAACAGGCAAACAAGCACCAGTTCTACTCCACTCTGAAGCACTTTAATCCTCTGTTTATGACCATGAAATGTAAACAGCATTTCACATAAAACATTAGCTTAGGCTGTGTCTACTCAGACAAACCAGCACACTACACCTGCACTCTTCTCTCTGTCTCTCAACCACCTGGGTGAAGGCAGGCCCTTGAACCCACAGCTGTGCTTCACACCTGGGTCAGGGCAGGTCCCTCACACCCGTCACTGAGCAGACAAACCCGCTTCACATTCTCATCTCAGCACTTCCAGCTACTGTGAGCACTCAGTGCTGGGTATTTTGTACTGAATATATATAAAATGCATCTCTTTCATTTTATTTGTGACAGGTATTGGGTCAAATACCACCAATAACACATGAATTCTACAGAGTATTCATGTCCTTAAAGCCATTCTGAAAAAATTATGAAGGCTTTCAGAAGTACTTATAAATCAGTGTAATAAGAATAAGAGGCTACTGTTCCTCAAAAGATGTTTCACCTACAGAGAAGGTCTTTGGCAGGAAGTAGAACAGACAGACAAGGAAGCTTCAATTGCACTTAAGTTTAGAAATAGAACAGGATAGAAAAATAAAGAACAGAAATGCAGGAAGCTCTAAGAAGCCAGGGATATACATAACTTATAAGACTGGGGCAGAGGAGTTGCTAGGGGGGAAGATGGGTGGATTAGTTTGCTTACTTGTAATTAGCTCTCAGGATTGATATTTACAGTCAGATTTGGAAAAGCCTCTTACACTGGCCATTACACAGAGTGCCACAATTAAGGACAGTAGCACAGCCATAAAGTTCCCAGAGCTCAAGCTTTTAAATATTATGTTTTTACAAAATGTATAAGCTCTTATATCTGAACATAATTTATCTTTACCCACTTTAAAAGTTTGAGAGGAGCCTCAATTGTTCTGTATGCAAATACTATCTGACAGAAAGAGATAAGCTGGTATTTCCATTCTTCTCAAAATAAGGCACTCTGCTAAAAGCCCAGGAAGCAACAGTACTACTTAGATATTTAAAATACAGCCTTCCCATAGGGCCCACATTACAGAGAGGAAAAACACAGCCCTTTGCTAATGTTCAATACCTCAGCACAACATGCAACCCTAAGCTAGAATTTTCACCTTCAAATGGCAGGGTAACTGTCTAGGAAATACCCCCATTACTCAAGACAGCATCTACTTGGAGAAATAAGTGTAAATAAAGTACTCTGTAGCTCCTCAGTAGGTCTAACCTTGCAAAAAAGAAGCTAGTGGTTTCTGGGTCAAATACATAATATTGCAGGTAACTGCCCTAACATAATTTCACTCAAACTGTATTTTAACCCAAACCTAATAAGGCTCTGGTCCATACCATGGCCACTGGAGACTGTCTCAAGCCCTCATTCCTCTAATTAGAAGGCCATTTTTCTTAATGGCTATTTTACATTCATCCATTCATCTGCATTATCCTTTACCATTTCTCCCACTTTCTTGATGCTCACCTTCCTCATACAACTGTAGGAAAAAAAGATGTTTCCTCTCTGACTTTGATTGACTAAATAACCAAGCTATTTGAGCATCTCCCAAGTGCAGCTACTAACACGATGGGAGAACAGAAAGTCTCTTGCTGCTCTCAGAATTTCTCTTTCCTGATTCCAAGTGAGCAGAACATCACAACACTCCACAAAAGGCCTTGCCACTCTCAGTAGAATAGCTAGAACGGTATGTAAAAAAGATAAGACCTCTTTTTCAAATCTACATTGCACCAATTAACTGATAAGCTTTCTCTCATTTTGCCTTCTTCAACTGATAAATTTGAATTTTGAAGCAAGAACACTCACCAGTCCTCAACAGCAAGTCTACACAAACTCATGTAACAGCACATGGCTGTTACACACACATGCTGCATATAGATAAGCTAAAAAAGAGGCTCAGCACCAGCACAGCAATGTCAATTGACACAGCTAAACAGCCTCCATGGTCGCCACTGGCCTCTGCAGCCAGGAAATGTTCATGACCTTGCAGTATACAGCGTCATGACACCGGAAATGCTTGATCATGTACTTGTTAAATTTTCCTTTATTTTTCTATTATGTCAATCCTTGAGATCATCCAGTTCTTCATGTATGAAACCAGACGGTGCTTTGCATCGAGAAAGATTCTCAAGTTGGTATTGGGAACTACAGAAGCACATTTCTCTGACTTTATGATGCTCCTAATCAAAAATAGTCAGCACAAGTCATAGAACCAATCTTCGCTTTGTTAGTAGTCACCTCTCATCTGACGGCTTTCACATGCACCTTTTATTGTTTCCTATAATATTTTAATATTTTTTTTCAATGTCTGAAATAACTCTTATGTTCTCTGGTTTAATGAACATCATCCGATGTCTGGAAACCATTTTGGACTTCTATCCCATTTCCGTTGTGTAACATTACCAACTTCTTGAAGAAAACATTGTTCTGCTGATCACATAGTTAAGTTTTCAAAAATTACCAGCTCCAATGGGAGCTTCTAGTTAGTAGCTAACAGCCTCTTTAATGTCTTTGTAGAGGACACTTTCCCCTCAGTTTTTACCTAGTGTTACACAATTATGGTTTGTCAACCATGAAACTTTATGATGGCTCAGGAAGCTACATGACTGGAAAAAATAGATATTTATTTTTTATATTTAAGTTGCTGCCTTCCAGTTTCAATGACCTCCTTACCTCTTTGTTCTTGTACTCCAGCCAACTTTTGCTGTACTGACATGACAGGTAATATTTTGAAACTCATAGCTCAGAGAGACACACAGTTTCTGCAGGAAAGAGCTTGGCTACGATGGATTACCAAAGTAATGCAAAGGGAAACTAGCCCCTGCCCTTGAGAGATCAAGTTGAGCACTTCAAGGGCATCTACAGTACAAGGAGCTGGACAGATAGGCTTCTTACAGCACAGGCATAGACATCCTTGCTGGAACTATGAACATCCTGCTAATAAGACAAATAGGCCCTGCTGGCTCACTGTGACCTGAAACATCAGGCAGTACCAATAGTTATTAATAGAAGGTACATCTTTTAAGCGGCCCCATTCTCCCAACCTTGGGATACTCCAGCTCTTCTGTTAAAGCCTGTGTAGGCAGTGGTGATCCTTTCTCTGTCAGCTCCTCAATGCGTTTGTTCAGAGAGGCCAGTTTGGCTTTGGCTTGAAGTTTAAGTTTCATCAGCTTCGTATCTGCAGCCTCTCGCTCTTTCTGTAAGAGAAGGACACAAACTGCACCTCAGACTCCAGTGCTGTTAGCCAAGAAGCATCACTTTGAAAAGCTACACAACTTGTCAGTCTGCCATACCCTGTTTAACCCTGCCTCCCCAGTAACAGCACTATTAAAAACACATATGCAAACCAAATTTGTTCTTAAACACTACACATACCAAAATTGTAGCTTCTACCCCAGCATTTCCTTTCAAGGAACAGAGCACTCAGGGACTTCACCCAGCAGCGAATACAAACCCAGTTTGACTTCCTCTGCTATGTGCAGTCCCTCAGAACTATCTCAAGTAACTGCACTCCCATCATACCTCAGGGTAGGCAACACGTACCTTTGGGAATGTGCCATAAAACCACTGGACTAGTGGATGAGTGCAGCACAGGCTACTCTGTGTCAAACACTCTGAAGCAGGGAAAGAACAACCTCACAGAAGGTATTAGTACTTATTTGAGCCACTGGGAATCTGCATGGGCCTCAAAGAGCTCCGAGACAAAATGCTGTGTATCTTGGATGTAACTTATTTACTCTAGACTAAATTAACCCAATCAAACTAACAGAAAATATCCTACATCTCTTGGGTTAGGGTCCATCCTTCAAATTCCAATAATTCTCTGGAACTGATGCCATTCATCATGCAGGTATCTCATGTGCAAAAAAACCAGAGACTGGCTTGCACAGAAAATTGAAGCAGCGTTTTTCTTTCGGTTCCCAGAGAAAGAAATGGTACCTTGAGTACAGTTTCTTTTTCCTGGAGCAGAGCATCCTTTTCTCGAATCAAATCCTTCAGCTGAACAACTAGCTTTTCTGTTTGGGCTAGGCGCTGCAACAGCTCCTCAGGTGCCTCCTCCATGCTTTCTGCTTCTGACTCCAAAGCTCGTACCTGAAACAACAAAATGAGTGTTCTGAAGGAAAAAAACTATCAACAGCCTGCAGCAGAGCATCCACACAAAATCTTCAGCTCCACTCCTAAATGCTGCACTCTGCCCCCTGCAGGCATTTCATGCAGCCCGTAGAAATACACAGATGAAACCAGGAGGAAAGCTCAGAGAACTCATAAGCCAATACACAAAAACAAAGAGTACCTTGCTGACCGCCACATGAACAAATCTGAAACAAGAGGCATCCTCACACACTATCGACTGTCTCAATACCAAACGGCAGCACAGAGATGAAGCCTCCCACTGTCACCCAACCATGCAGAGCTTCCCTTTCTGCCACACACAATCACTAGTACTCTTAAAAGTCTTTCTTCACCCTAATTCCAGTTTGTTTCCTAGGATCACCTCGAGATGTGGAAACTGAAGAGATTATGGTCTGCCCAACAGAAATGCTGACTTAAGAGGTGAGGAGTAGGAGAAAAGCAGAATGGAATGACAGCTCAGTCTAGTGCTCAGCAAGGAAGAAGCAGGAGACAGTTCTCACTGCAGTCTAATGAACCACACTCCCCAAACCGATTGTCAGTAAGATCTGAAAGTCTTTAGATAACACTGTACTTACAGCAATAGATGGTTCAGTAACTGCATCTCCATCCTCCCCAGACAGCTCTTGTAAAACAGTACTTGCTAAACCTGACAAACGGCTCAGCATCTTGACTCTAAAACGAAACCGAGAGTCAGAATACAGTTCCAGAGTCAAAACTGCGAGGAAGAATAAGCTCCCTCATGCTGATCTGTAATGTTACAGCAGTTGGCGGCCAGGCTTGCAGGGAATTTGTCTCCTTCGCCAAGAGAGAAAAGCCAAAGTAAAACTTCAGGTCACGTTAACAGGAGTAGCCGGACCCCCTGAACATCAAAGCAGAGGATGTGCCGGTGTCAAGACACATGAAGATTCCTTCACTGCTCTACATGTAAATACATTTTTACACCAGATGCCAAGTCATCCTCATAGTTTATTCTTGATCTTTCTTATCAACAACATTATAGAACCATGATCTGCTCAGTTTACTGAAAAGAAGGGTGATTGTTGAACGAAGTAATTTCTCTACAGGCCAAACACAGCCTGTAACATAAAACCAGCTTTCTGCTAATAAGTAGTGGAAATAATGGACTGAGCCTTGACGTTTGCTAAACAGATGCAAGTGTGTCACATTAGAGAGATGATGAGATCTCTGCATGTCACATATGGGACAGGACAGGACCTTGACACAGGGGAATAGTCTGGAGAGGACATATATTCCCAGGCTGCAGCTTAGCATACCTTCTTTCCTTTCCTTGAAATTCAGGAGCCAAACTAATCCAGCGAGTGGAAGTGAAGAACCAAAAAGCATGCAGCAGTACCAGCCAGCAACATATAACTTGTCATTTTGGAGAGAGAAGTAATTTAAATTCTCCATTATTAACTGAGACAATGGGATGCACTCCACCTCAGTAAATTCATCAAATTCAAATGAGGCAAAGTACAGAGTTGCCAACCAGAAGGATATCAACAGGCCGGAGAAACAGATGGATAGAAACATCGTGAAGCTCAGGAAAGGCAGAAGCCTATGCCTGGGATGGGAAAAGCATGAGGGGTACAGGCTGAGGAGCAACTGACTGTACAGCTGTGTTGCAGAAGACAAGCTCAAAGTGTTGGTGGTCAGGCTCGGCACAAGCCACCAGTGCACTGACAGCAAAGGTCAGGTGTACACTGAACTGTATTGGTAGGACTGCAGGCAGCAGGTTGAGGAAAACAATTATTCCTCTCTATTCACACCTATAAGACTACATTTGAAGTAGAGTGCCCACTTTCAAAATACTGAATCAAGTACAGCAGGGAGCCCGCAGGATGACTGGGGTTTGGGTTACAAGGCATATGGAGAGTGTAAGAATTCTGGGCTTGTTCAGCCCTGAGAAGAGCAGGTGAGGAGTGGGATACAATTGCTCTCCTACCCACAACCACCTATAAGGTAGCTAAAGACAGAGCCACACACCTCTTACGAGGTCCACATCAGATGGACATGAGGCAGAGGACACAAGTCACAGCATAAGCAATTTCAATCACGAGAAAAAACGCACAGGAAAGATGTTAAAATACTGTATTAGGCTCATAGCAACCTGATCTAATTTTTGATGTTGGACACGCTAAGAGCAAAGGATTTGACCGACTGAACTCCCAAAGTCCCTTAAGAATCACAGAATTGTCATTCTAGTGTTCTACAAAAAGAGGTCACATACGACATTTGACAACTCTGAACAGAAAGGCCACAGAACTGTCCATGCCTGTAAGCGCAAAATAATTTGTACAATTACAGAAGCTCCAGTAGTGCAAGCTGAAACCAGGCAAACTCACATTAGCTATGAGATCAAGTTTACATTATTAAAAATTATCTCCATCAAATGGAATCTTTTAATATGACAAGATATCTCTGCCTCACTAAAAGTAGGCTTCTGAAGCTGGCTACACAGATTCCTGACCTCCTTTGTCTTTCTAAGCAAATCTTTGGTCTTAGATTGCCACTTAAATGTGTGAAAATACTGACACTGGAGAGGAGCAGTGCACTACTTTTCTGCAGCAGTCACCTGATTTTGCAGAAGTAGAAGACAGGACAATACACATTAGAGCCTCAATAGCAGAAAAGTGCACATATACACTCACCTGCTTTGTGCTCTACGGAGCTCATGGGTCTGCTGATGCAGCAGTAAGGTTTCCAAGGTAGAGCAGTCACACACAGGTCTTTCACGCCATTCCTTTTTATCTGTTGAGTACTGACAGGTTGCATGAACCAAGACTTTTAATGGAGAGAGAAGTGAAAAAGAACAAAAAATTAAGAGGAAAATAAATTATCCAATAGTAAAGAAATAAGCCCATCCTTCATCCTACACAGTACACTCCAGGATTGTTAGTGAGTCACTTGCAATAAGTATAAAAAGTGAAAAGTCTGCTCTGTTTGGGAACATGGATTTGCAGACACGCCCTGGTTTCTCATGCATAGCATGAGCTTAGTCTCTTCAGCCAATGGAATAAAACGCTCAAGCAGCAGTTGGTGTAGCAAAAAGACATGCAGCAGGAAGCCAGGCCTCAGACAGGCTCCTGCAAAGAGCTCAAGGGGATGCAACTCCTCCAGAAGCACAATCAGAATGCCAGGATTGTTCACGTTCTGCAACAACACAACAGTCAGTGAAACAAGTCCTGGTGCTTTGCTTACTTCTCAGCTGGCCCTTGGCAAAACTGAGGCATGGAATTCCAGAATAGTACAGCTTTACAGTTCCTGCTAGGAGATTTCCTCTGACAACATCAATTGCTCACCAAGGTGGTAATATGAGATACTCATTTAGAGACCTGGAATGTCTGGAATCCTTCATAAGAATAATAAAGTATTTATAGTTTTGTAAACCATCACTCCCACGATGCCCCAGTGAGGAACCGAATCTGCTGTCTTGGCAGTGGTGCATTTTAGAAAACAGCCATCCAAATGCAAGAATGCCTCTTTCTAACTGTCTCCAGTACTTGAAGAGAATGCATCTGATCTTCTAGCTGAGCATTAGGCCACAGCTTCTAAAGTCACATATGCACAAGATGTGGCTGGGACCAAAAGATGAATTATTAGAAGAGGTATTAGACATACGAAAAAGAATCGGAATCTAGGCATCTGCATGGGCCTCAGCACATATCTGCAGGCTACAGGTATTAACAATTTCAAGCATGCATACCTGGATTGAGAAAATATTCCTTGGCCTTTGTCCAGGTTAGCCACATTAACCTGATACTGCACTCAAGGTAATAACCCTTGCTGGGTTTGGCTCACAGTTGGCCTCCTCAAAATGCAAACAGAGGAACCGTCTGCAGCTATTTGCATGGATGTGGACTTTAATAACCTGAACTCAAGTCTTAGAGATTCATGTCTTTCGAATTCACTTTTAATTTATACTCTCAGGTCAGCTGAATATGGCAAGGGATGTGAATGGGGAACAAAAAACGATTCTACAATTCTATGAACAGCAACAGGTTTGCTGTCTATGTAGAGAAAACAGGGAAAACATGGGCCTAGGTGGGCGACTGCTTTGGATAGCATCCCTTGGAACACATCCCTGTAAAGCAGCACTGCAGAGAGAGGCTGGGGATTGCGGTGGACAAGTGACCTAAGCCATCAATGCACCCTCATGACAAAGGCCAGCAGCATCCTGGGCTGCATTAGGAGTGTTGTCAGGAGGAAGGTGATCCTTCCTCTCTACTGGGCACTAGTGAGGCCACATCTGGAGTAAGGTGTTCAGTTCTAGGCTCCCCAGAACAAGAGGTGGGAACTTGTTAGAGAAAATTCAGTGAAGGACAACAAATAAAAGGCTCAAGGAGAATCTTATCACAGAACCACACACTGGCTGAAGTTAGGAGGTCATCTGGTCTAAGCTCCCTGCTCAAATAGGCCATCCACAGCCAGGAGCCCAGGACCACTGTGCAGGCAGCTTCTGAATATCTCCAAGGATAGAGGCTTCACAACCTCCCTGGACAACCTGTGCCAGTGATCAGTAACCCACACAGTGAAAAAGCATTTCCTGATGATCAAGGTAATCTCCTGTGTCTCAGTTCGTGCTCACAGCCTCTCATCCTGTCACCAGACACCACTGTAAAGAGCCTGGCTCTGCTTTCTTTGAACCCTCCCCGAGAAGAAATCCAGGAACAAGCATAACACGGCTTTAAATTCTGTCCCAAAGCCAACAGTCTGCGCAGAGGGTGGTGGCTGTCCTGTGCATTAGCTTCAAGGACTTGTGACAGGAATATCCTGGTGTTATACAATGCCAGCCAGTTTCCCCACAAATACAAAAGGACAGAGGTTATTCTGTGTTCCACTGCCTCACCCCAGTAAAGCAAACAGCGCAGCTCTCAGAGGCAAGACTGGGGCTCTCCCAGGCTCACACTGGCATATGGATTCCCATCTCTGTAATGAGCAGCAGAACACAAGGACTCTCACTGTACTCAGGATAGGAGCCGGGATCCTCTACATTCTAGCTGTAGCAGAAAATAACCTTTTGCTCAGCATTACTATGACTAATGAACTTTTGCTGGGAAGACCTTACTTCGAACACTGGGACTACCAGCAGTGATCTGGATGAGGCTCCTTTCCTCTGAAATACACATCCCTGACCCAAACAGCCTAAGCCCGCTGCTAGTCTGCCGAGTCTGCAGTAAGCAGGGCATAAATCCAGGCATTTCTACCCCTAGGTACCAGCCATAGCAAAGAAAAACTTGATAGTGTTTTTCCCTAATTTATTATATTATAAGTTTATTATAAGTAAATGAAGTTAATTCCTTGCATTTCCCTTCGTTTAAAACCAAACACGCATTAAAGGCACTGCTGCTGTACACAAGCCCTGGGCCAAACTTTTCACGCTGTGCAGAGGGGTTCCAAGAGAAACACGGAGCGACGGGGAGCACCGGAGCGCCGGACTGGGTTCCGGGAGCGGCAGCTCCTGCCTCCGCGGGAGGGCAGGGCAGCGCCGACGGGCCCGTCAGATCAGCAGCCTCGCAGATTTACCGGACGGCACCCTTCCGGCGGGCCCGGCGGGGTGCGAACCTCCCCCGGCCGGGCTGCGCTGTCGGTACCTAGGGACACCGCCAGCAGCGTCCTACCGGCGGGGGGCGGGGGCTGGGCCGGGCCGCAAAGCCCGGAGCGAGAGGTGAAGCCCGCCCCGGCCCATTGCCCGTTACGGCCCGGGCCCCAGGGAGCTGCGAACCCGTTCCGGCCCCGCAGGGCCACGAAAGGAGACCGGCCGGCGACCACCGCCGAGAGCCGGGCGGCAGAATCCGCGGACCGCACAGGGCGGACGGACAGCACCGAGGGCGGGGGGAGGCACTGACCTGCAGCACGGCAGGGGGGTCAGCACCGAGGGGAGGCTCAAACCTGCCAACGAGCCCTCGCCAACCCCGCTGCCGCCAAACCGCTCCCAGCACGCCACCTCAGCACCGGAACACGCCGCCGCCGCTTCCGCCTCCGGCGGGGCCCCGCCCCCGGACGCAGAAGAACCAATCAGCTACGGGGGTTGAAAGATAGACGTGACCGCCAGGTAATCGCGACGGAGCAGCCGCCTCGGCGCCATGGTTGTCCTGCAACATGGCACAAAGTCACCAATCCCGAAGATGCTTTGGGCTCCCGCCCCATAACAAGGCAGCGGCCAATCAGTTGCGGCGTTTCGGGCCGGGCCGGGGCTGTTGGTCAGACAGAGGCTCGGACTGGGCGGTGGGCGACGGAGGCGGGGCCCGGCACACGAGGAGGTTGGGACGGGGCCGTGAGGCGGGGGGTAGGCTCAGGCTTCCGTTTCTTCACTGCCGGGCAGCGCCCGAAGCGGTACCCAGTGGTTTGGCCGGAACGTCCCTTTGAGGATGATCCAGTCCCACCTCCCTGCCATAGGCACCTCCCAGTAGGCCGGGTTGCTCCAAGCCGCGTTCAACCCGGCCCTGAGAGCTTCCGGAGATGTCCAATCCAAGCCTGCCGTCGGGCACACGAGCAGTGTTGTCCCTTCCTGTGGCACTACAGCTCTTGCCATAAAAATAATTTTCTGTCTTTCTTCTAAGCTCCCTCTACATGCTGACAGGCTGCAATAAGGTCTCTCCGGAGCCTTATCCTCTCCAGGCTGAACACCCCCAGCTCTCCCAGCCTGTCTCCAGAACACGGGGACTCCAGCCCCTGGAGCATCTCCGTGGCCTCCTCTGGACCCACTTCGGCAGCTCCAAATCTGTCTTGTTCTGAGGGTTCCAGGACTGGAGGCAGCTCTGTAAGTGGGGTCTCACCTGAGTGGGCAGAGGGGCAGAATTCTCCCCCTTACCTGCTGCCCGTGCTGCTGGGGATGTGCACACTGCCAGCCCCTGTCCAGTTTTTTGTATTCCTTCTCAGAACTCTTGATCCATTCACTTCCTGGACTGTACTGGTACCAGAGGTTGCCCCCAGCCAGGTGTAGGGCAAGATTTCAGGAAGCCTGAGCAGCGCAGTTTCCTTGCCTCCTGGCCACCCTCATTGTGCACTCAGATGCACCATATTCCTATTTCTAATGGCACCATGTAGTGCTGTCCTGGTATGGCCACGGGCTCTGTCCCGAGTTCACAAGGCCTCAGGACCAAGGCTTGCCAGGCCTGCTCTGATTTTTTCATGCCCTGCCTGCAGCTTTGTTCACTTTGTTCACTTCACTTTGTTCACTTTGTTCACTTTGTTCACTTTAGCTGTGAGAGCAATTTCTCCAGGTATCCATGGCTAATTTATCTTACTTATCTATCTTTGTGTGGTACAACCGTGTACTTATATTGCTAGTAATAGCAAGCAGTTTTTCTAGGTAGAATGAGATATTTACTACTCTAACACATACCTATATGAGTCTAAGTGGAAGGAAAGAGAAGAAAGGGAAAAAAATGAAAAAGAAGAGAGGATGAGGAAACCATTAACAAGAACATCACATTCCTCCCAGCGAAGAACTCCAGATGCTGACAACTTCCCATGACTCTCCCCTCCCCCTCTGCAAACATCCGAGTGAACCACAGATCTTAATATCCAGAGAAGCAGTAGGCAGGTCAGTGTAACACCAGAAAAAGCACAGAAACAAAGTGCGTGTCTTGCAATTTTAATTAGATTATTGCCACTAGTGCAGTTTTTTTCTTGTATATAAATACTTGACCTACATTATTTTTTTTTGCTTTTCTGTAATTACATGTAGATTAATTATGACTCTCAAATTAGACTGTTAAAATTTCTTTTATACTAAAAATAAGTTTTGGCTGTATATGCGTATGTAAAGTGGTGTGACTGATACTCTATAGGGAAGGGATAGGGCATCCAGAAGGATCTAGACAGGCTAGAGAGAAGGGCCCATGCCGACCTCATGAAGTTCGACAAGGCCAAGTGCAATCCCAAACATGGGTACAGGCTCGGTGACGAGTGAATCGAGAGCAGTCCTGTGGAGAAGGACTTGGGAGTCTTGGGGAATGAAGAACTGAATATGGGCCAGCAACGTGCACTCACAGCCGACTGTAGCCTGGGCTCCATCAAAAGGAGCATAGCCAGCAAGGGAGCCTAGCCTCTACTTTACCTGCTTTAGGGGCAGGTGTTTCTGCCCACGCCGAGGGGTGTAATTACATGATCTTTAAGGACTTGCAACCCAAACCATTCTGTGATTCTGTGAAGGTCCATCAGTGGGAAATACACACAGTGTCTCAGCTTAGACATCCAGCCTACCCAGCAGCTGCCTCTCGATGCCTGGTCTTCCTAGCTACTGGCACCTGGATATGCCAGACCCTCCAAGGTGCACAACCCCGCCACAGTCACTGGTACAGATTCCATCGCACACAACAACATACAAACAGACACGTACACCGTGTGTCCCTCCAGTACCTGTGATGAGGGTTTCAGGATGCAGCTGCCTGTCTCCCGCACAGAGAAACACATAGACAAGTGGGTAACCCTCAACCCTACACCTTCAGTCTAATAGTCAACTACTCCAATGTTCTCACTAACAGAGACATACACACACCTGTTTCCCAAACTACTTTGCCTATTTGCTGGCTAGTCTGGCTTGATATCTACTAGTGGTCATAGACTGACATGGTCTCACTCAATCCAGTTGTGGGCACTTAAATCCCCATGCACACATATGCCCAGAGCACAGCTCTGTGCAGCCAGAAAAAAAAAGGAGGTAGAAGTGTTATAAGACAGGAAAGACTGTGCTGACCAGGCACAAAGCATGGCTAGACACTCATACTGATTAGCACCATTCTACATGCAACCAGTCCCTTGTATTCCCCTTGCCTCCATTTTCTCATGCTTGTTCATTCCCAAACCACCTAGACCCATCCCTTTCCCCACCTTTTGTTCTTCCTCTAAACATCCTGTTGTGAGTCTCGTGCAATCCCCAAATGCTCTTGCCCTGGACCTCACTATGCCCCTAGGCAGTATGCTTCTCAGTCTGTAAGGTAATCTACAACCTCTCTCGCTGATTCACGGTCATGGGTGCCACCTCTAGGCCCATGGGACTGATGGCTCCCCTGTGACAGCTTTAGAAGGAGCTGGGACAGGGCCTTCATTTCACTTACTGGGTTATTTGTGTTCCCCAGCCTGTGGCTGTGTCTCTTTGCTCCTTCCTCTTTGTGCAGTTGAGCCTTTCATGGGTTGACTGCACTTCCATGGTGGGTCTTGGATTAGCCAAACCAGGGGATTATTTGGGTTCCCCCACCCCTCATTGTTCCTCTGTGCTCCTTGGTGTGCGTGGAGGTGAGCTTTTTCCCACATAACCTCACTCTTGTACTGGGCCACTTCTGTAACACTTTCTGGTCCTACACACTCCATTATTCAACGTGTCTATTTGAGAAAACAGACTCTCAAATCCAGTTAGAGGAGCAAATCTTTACTTAACCTCACATCCCACATCTTGTAGCCATTTCCTCTTATCTTCAAGTATAATTATATCAAGGTTAAAAATAGGGTAGTCTACCAAACCAGTATAGCTCCCAATGCCAGTGTCTGATTAACCTTCTCATCCTTTCTGCTTTAGCTCCTGAAATAGCAGCGATTTGCTAGATTATCTTGCATCTCCTTTCCATTCTAAGAAGACTGTTTGTATCATTGAAATTTTCTGGTTTGTGGATCAGCCTCTAAGAAGATTAATGCTTATAATTGGCTTGCGGAAAGTTAGATCCCTCACATAACTGACATTGGTATTGAACGTGGACAGGAGCAAACGGGCAGAGCTGTGAAAGCCACAGGAGGAAGAAGATCATTCCTGTAGCATCATTCTTCTGACCACAGATACATATGGGAAACAACAGCAGCTCCACAGTAGATGATCTACAGGCTGTTGAGATCCACCACTGGTACAAGAAATTCATGACAGAGTGTCCTTCTGGACAGCTGACGGAGCATGAATTTAAGCAGTTCTTTGGGCTTCGAGGGCTGGACCCAGAGGCCAATAAGTACATCGAGCAGATGTTCCGCACGTTTGATATGAACAAGGTGAGTTCTCCGGCAAGGAATTAACTGTCTCGTGCTGCTTAGAAGTGATCCAACTCCTGCACTTTCAGAGTCTTTGTTTTTCTCTTGCAAACATAAAGAACAGAAATATTCTCTTGCAAACATTTTCTCTTGCAAACATTGGTGTGGAAAGCTGCCAAGGGATGCTAATGCAAAGCAGCTAAAGGCAAGGAGCAAATGAATGTGTACAGGTGATAACATAGATGACATAAACATAGATACACCTGATTATCTAACTACCTCATGCAAGTTCATCTTTGAATTTTGAAAATTCCTTATTGCCTATTATTTGATTTGGCCTTGTTTGACTAGCAAAATGCTAATTTCACTATTCTTCTTACATGTTCTTATTATTCAAAAATATATCTGTATGAGATTGTGGAGACAGAAATCATTATAGCATTCACAGAGGAGTAATTTCCAAGTATTTGGCAGCTGAAATTAACACTGCGTGGGCAGACAACATCTGTGGCTCTCCTTGGTGCCAGGAGGGGAGTAGTGTTCCTCACT
This sequence comes from Rhagologus leucostigma, assembly GCA_013397725.1. Taxonomy (NCBI): domain Eukaryota; kingdom Metazoa; phylum Chordata; class Aves; order Passeriformes; genus Rhagologus; species Rhagologus leucostigma. The sequence continues at coordinate 2,498 of VZTD01000901.1, read as the reverse complement.
GTGACGGCCGACTGCTGGTAGAAAACTGTAGCCCCCATAATTCCTTTAAACATGCAATGGCCCTCACTTTTGCCTGCTTTTTATCCATGTGTATTTCAGCCTATGCTTGCAGTCCTGTATTCTTAATGACAAAAAAAATCTGGGTTTATGGCATCCTGGGAAAATTCAGCTTTGCTCTCTGCTCCAAGGTTCTGAAATGGAGTCAAGGAGGATCCAGTCACAGAGGCATGTGAACCAGGTGGGAAATCACAGAGTTAGTCGTGAAGAAGGAAGGCTTTGGGACCAACAAAGAATGTTATTTTGGACATGTGAGACAGTGTAAGGAGTTAAGGAATGCTTAGGAATATTACAAAACTCTTAAAGAGAGGAGCAGACAGGCTCCATTAGGGGAGCTGAGGTCTTGTGGTGGACGTAATGACTAGAAATGACTAGAACATCTTTTCTCATCCCAAAGTCCTCCGTGCCCAGGATGATAATAGTGATGAGAAGCAGTTTCATCAGCTAAAGCAAAACCTTTACAGCTTTTGCACAAGTCTTTCTTTCCCTTGACCTCTCTCACTTCTTGGCATGTTTAAGGACTTTAAAATTTATTCAAGGATGTTGTGCATTCCAGAGTTCTCCTATGAGCCCTGTGTTATGCAGTAAACAATGTTATATGAAGATTCTCAAATTCATATTTGGTCAGAAAAGATAAAAAGCTATCATCTAAATAAAGTGATAGTGATCTCAGGAGGAATGACGTAAGAGTATGGCAACTAGGGGAGATGGACCTACATCAGTTAATCTTAGTCTATTAATAGTTAGTCACTTAATGTAAGCTCCTTTTATGAACAAGGGCAAGGAACAAGAGAACCCAGAGGAAAATCCACCCTGTCGTAATACAGAGACGATGGATGGAATTGTCTGCCCTCTGGACCTTCAGATTTTGAGAACTTTGATGATGACAAAGAAGATATATTTTCAATATTCTTCTTTTATAAATTGCAATCATAGAATTATAGAATGGTTTGGGTTGGAAGGGACCTTAAAGGTCATCTCATTCCACCCCCTCCCATGGGCAGGAACATCTTCCACTAGACCAGGTTGCTCCAAGCCCCATTCCAACCTGCCCTTGGACACTTCCAGGGATCCAGGGGCAGCCACAGCTGCTCCGGGCAACCTGTGCCAGGGTCTCACCACCCCCTGAGTAAAAACTCCTTCCCAACACCTCATCCAAATCTCCCCTCCTCTAGATTTAACCCACTCCTCCTTGTCCTATCAGGACATGCCCATGCAAAAAGCCGCTCTCCCCCATTATTATAACCTGCTTCAGGCACTGGAAGGGGCACTGAGGTTTCCCTGGAGCCCTCTCCAGACTGAAGAATGAATGTGAACAGCACAACAGATGGACAGACAGAGCAGGGCTGAAAACACGGTTAGTGGTGAACACAGAAACTTTACTTCAACACCTCAGTCACGTCAGCATCGGCGTGGCCACAGTGGAGGAGCACGGGCAGGACAGAGAAGCCTCTGGCCCCAAGGCTACCTTTGGCCGAGCAGGAAATGCCGTGGTGCACTGTAGCCCTGGATCCTGCTCATCCCACTGCTGCTCAAGCCTTTTTGTCCTTCAGAAACTGCAGGAAGTCCTGCAGCAGATTCCGGAATTGCACCAGGATCTGGTGTGGGAATGCCATGGGCATTAACGTGCCCGAGGATGTCGGCGCTGGTCTCTGGCTGTACTCAGGGGTCAAACTGATGTGTTCCTCTGCTGCTGGTTTCAGACGCTGCTCAGGGGCCGAGGTGACGACTGGCTCTGGTGCTGGACCGGCTCTTTCTGCTGGGCTCAGGCCCGTCTGGAGCAGGATCCAGTTGTAGAAGTGCTGAGTGGAGGTGTAGATCCCGGGGTGCCTGGCTCTCTCACAGCCTCTGCCCCAGCTGCTCATTCCCACGAGCCAGAAGTAGTCGGCTTCGTTGTCCTTGCAGACGAGGGGACCCCCGCTGTCTCCCTGCGCCAGGAGAGGGGGCTCAGGGGCTGTGGGGGGCTGCTGCCAGCACCAGGGCTGCCTCCTCTCTCCCAGCCCCTGTCAGGTCCGCATTCCCGGCACGGGAAGGCTCTGCTCAGGGGCCGGAGCCTCCAGGCCCTCGGCTGGGAGCAGCTCGGAGGCTCTCCCATCTCTGCACATTGGTCCCAGATGTGCGGAGGACAAATGTTCCAGGGTCACATTCTCGCTTTGGGTCTGCTGGGGGCACTGGATGGACTTTGTGGGCAGGAGCAGACCTTGGGGACAAGGGGACATAGGACAGAAACCTGCGGATGGGGAACGGAAGGGCAGTCTCGCGATATGGGACAGGGACCCTCAGATGGGAAAAGGAAGGGCAGCCCAGGCAGTGGTGGGGAGCAGGCCGAGCTTACGCCGGGCCATGTTTGGAGGGGTGAGGGGGTCCCTGTGCTGCCNTGCGGATGGGGAACGGAAGGGCAGTCTCGCGATATGGGACAGGGACCCTCAGATGGGAAAAGG
>VZTD01000899.1:139-16574 GCA_013397725.1 Rhagologus leucostigma | reverse complement strand
GTCCACCTCGACAAAGCCACATCTTTTAATAATAAGCATAAATGTAGCAAATAGAAACTTTTCAGCCCATCAGGCAGGGGTCAGTAAGGTACTATCATCCAAATGTAAAGCAAGTGAAAGAAACATTATTAACTCCTTATAAAAAGCTCATAACACAGATGCTAAAGAGTTTGCCTCAGCTCTGTCTCTAAAATTTAAATCCTAATTTCTCCTGGCATATTGCCAGTGTTCAGCAGCAATTAATTAACGAAAACCTAGAGCTTTTGCTGATGTTAGTGATGCTTATTGATTTTTGACTTTTTTACTTTTATATATTCTCTGTATTGTTTACACATATATTTGGAGCTCTGTAGCCTATTATTGCATCCGTAGCTGGTTTTCCCAATACTTTTCCCTGCCCTGATAGGCAGAAAGACAAAACATAGTCCGAAGCCCCTATCCTATCTTGGTTCTCCTTAGGAACCAAGGCCAAAAAACAGCTCTTCAAGACACATTTTCATCATAAAGTTCAGTTTCCATCTGAGGGGGGGGGACTTAGAAGAGGCTTGACCTGGGAAGGAATTGCATCACCACTTGTGCTCCTAATTGGTGCTTTTTTGTCAATTATGTTAATTTACCAAACATAAAACTGTATGCACTGCCATGTGGGTAGGCTTCTGTGGAAATTTTTCCCTAACTGGAGGCCTCCAATAGAGAGCAGCTTTTTTATTACCTCCTATACTAATATAACCTCGAAAGTTTGTGTTGTTTCATTTCTAGGTTGAAAAAGGCATCACTAGAAGTCAGACAAGGTGATCACAAAAGGTCCCTTAGGAGTAACTATATCTCAATCTTTTGGACTAATTCTCTTCTCTGTCACTGCCCTCTTAATGTCCAGAATGGTCCTGCTAGACATCACTGGAAGCATGCTTAAGCCCAGCTGGACATCCTTTGCTCTACTTGCTTTTTTTCTCCATGTTTCTACAGTTTATGACAGTGACAAGTACATTTTAAGCTATTATTTCACACACTTTCGTGCATATTTTCAGGTATTTCTTAAAATTCTCTCTTAATGGAAGGGCTATTTACTCTGCCATGATGGCCAGTAAGTAGAATGCAAGAAGAAGATGGATTCTGATCTTTTTGTTTAGAGTAGCACCTTGTAGTAAGTATTTTTAAATAAGTAAGCCTTTATTACAAGTGTTATAAGGAAAGATCCTGAAATGCCCTCCCCACTCCCCAGTCACCATGGGTGAATGGATTGATAGCCCAACTGGGGTGCATCTATACCAGTGAATGCAGCATGGGCAACAAAGAGGAGGAGTTAGCAGCCATTGTGCAGCTGGAAAACAATGTTTTAGTGTGGCCAGCAGAATCGGGGTATAGACTGTACCCCTGTTTTCAGTATTGGTACATGTCAAATTTCAAACCTCAGATTTCAACACCTCAAATCCTGTGTCCAGTTTTGGGCCCCTCATGACCAGAAAGACATTGAGGTGCCGAAGTGAATCCAGAGAAGGGCAACAGAGCTATGGTAGGGTCTCTAGCATTAGTCTGATTAGAAGCAGCTGAGGGAGTTGGTGGTGTTCAGCCTGGAGAAAAGGAGGCTCAGAGGGGACCTTGTCACTCTCTTCAGCTGCCTGAGAGGAGACTGTAGCCAGGTGGGGGTCGGTCTCGTCTTCCAGTTAACAACTGACAGGATGAGAGGAAATGCCTCAAATTGTGGCAGGGGAGATTTAGACTGTATTGGAACAGGCTTCCCAGGAAAGTGGTGGAGTCATCCCCCTGGAGGTATTTAAAAGGTCTATAGATGAGGGACTTGGTTTAGTGGTGGATTTGGCAGTGCTGGTTTAACAGTTGGACTTGGTGATCCTAAGGTCTTTCCATTGTCTGACTCTATGACTTAAGGACACAGTTTTGTCCTGAAAAGGCCACATAAAGGGCTTTTTATGAAAATACAACTGAAGAGAACTACCTCTGCTTGATGATACTATGTGCTTCACTTTAGTTTAAAGTTATTGTAATAATCTGTTGCTGTTACAAATCAACATTAGAAAGAAAGGCAAGATGCATTAGTTTGCTGTGAGGTGATTAAACATCAGTTTGCTGTGAGAAGTTTTACCATAAGTGGGAGCTGCCTTCAGATAACTTCTGCATGCTGACTACTCCTCTCCCTGATATGACTGATATTTTCCATATATAAAATATAAAGACTTCTGACATGTATTCCTGTGGAAACCTGTACAGGTCATGTGTGAAATTTCTTTCCTTTACTGCATTCTTCTGTGTAACACAGGAAATGAATTCTGAATTTACAGAAATGGCCACTATTAGGACAACTGATAGAACTGTAAGCTATGTCTAACATACAGTTTTAACATATTTAAAGATTTAGTTGTATTTCTGATTAATTTTTTGTATGTCCAGAAAGAACTTCTTGTGAATAACATAAATAATCCTTCTATTAATTATTAATAAAAATTTCTCATAGACATTTTAATATTTAATAATCAGCATCTGTTTGGAGGGAATGTTTGTGAAATTCAATAATGAACAAAGTAGGATCAAATTGGATGCAAATTTAAAGACTCCGTTTGATTCATCAAAAAGAAAAATTACAGCATAATATTATCTCACTATTAATCTTCACCTTCACCAAAGCTGTTCATGAATGTTGACCTTGCCTATGTATGAAGAAATTACATGATGAAGAGAGAGACTGGATGGCTAATAGGCTGACAATTTGTAGAGACTACTAGCATTTGCATGTTAAAAACACATTAATATGCTGCAAAAAGCATGGCATTGAGGAAATATCCTGGAAATACATATGGGACATAACTGGGTTTTGAATCTTCTAAACATGTATCATTCCTAACAATGAATTCTATCTACATACCATATCATAATATTCCAGGTGCTATGGAGGAAATGTGTTATTTCCAAAGGCACCAGAGTTTTCCTGCATCTACGTATATGAAGAAAGTACTATGATAAAACTCCTTTGACAGAGGGGCTGGATGCCAGCCAACATCTAAATTCACTACACTGATGTAAAACTGCCAGTTTGCTGCTTCTTTCATAGTGGTCCTGTAATTCTTTTTTTTTTTTTTGGTTGGTTGGTTGTTTTTTTGGTGGTGATGGCAGTTTTGTTTGATTTTTTTGGGGGAGGCATTTGTTTGTTTGATTGGTTTGGGTTTTTTTGTTTTGTTAAAGGAAAAGCATGGGTAAGAAAAAGTTGTCTACAGTCTTGAGCCATGGCTTACTCTTGAAGACAACAATTTCTTTCCTCCTTTCAGTCCGCAGTAGCGCTACATCCAGCATACATGGTTGCCACTGGAGGCTGTTACTAAAGTGTATTAAACAAATGAAAGAAGAGATGCCATAATTTCTCTTCTGACTAACATTATTTCATGAACTGCGAGTAACTCACAGGCAGGTTAGAGGACAGAGGAGAGGCTTTGCTGACTGGCTGCATTTCTCTGATTCCTCTTGTACACTTCAAATTAATCTGCACATCAATAATAGGGACAATTAAGCTGGCCAAGGATGACGTACACAGGGATCCCAGGATTTAGGAACTGAAGAAGGATATAGGAATTTCATCATCATCTAGGTAGAGAATATCCTACCTTTATGACAGGCTTTACCAGCAGTTGTCCTAACCTTTTTTCCCAGGCTTTACAAAATAATGACAAAATTACTTTTGTGTTTGATGTTTTAGTAATAGCTGTAAATACTGTCTGGTTTCTACTGGTCAATGAGACAAAACAGTAGTACATTTTTGCTGACATAAGCTACCTTTCACAAAGGCATGAAAGTCAGACTAGGATGCTAAAATGCATCGTCTTTTCTAGGTTTTCTTCTCATTAAAGAACATTTTACACAACATTTCTGAAGAGCCTAAACTGATTGCTGTTCTGAGATCAGTAATTACAAACCAGTTCATGGGTCTCTGGAACCATCTCTCCTTCAGAAGCTTGGAATATTGGCATAAATTGATTCAGTTTAATGATTTAATTAATAAAGTTCAGGCCACAGATTTAGAGATTAATCTCTTTCAAATTGTCCAGCCAAACAGAGTTTGTGAAGAGGACTGGGATCAGAGTTCAGATTTTGGTCCAGTGCTGATATGAGCTATTTCAGTCCTCTGATCTACTTTATGTACAATGGCTGATCATTGCCTTGCATACTCATTCATTAGAGACCTCTTTCCTCCAAGCAAATTTTTTTTTCTTTAAGATATACAGTCTCTGAACTCTTTGTAGTGATGTTGTAACACATGGCATTAGGAAAAAATTGTCTTCAAAGTCTCTGAACCCGCGTCTTCTAAATTAGTGTGCAGAAAGAATGATAATAGTACACTTCCTGCCTTTTTCTGTCACATAAGTAAGATTTCCTGAACATATAGCCTTAGTTATCAAATACTATCACAAGAACATTTTCACAGAACAGTAGGACAAAGGGATCTGAACATACATTTCAAAAAGTCGAGTAGTCACCAAAATAAGCAGAGAAGAACACATTTAATTTCAGTAATTGTATGGGCTCCAGCTCACTGTTAAATTGATTATATGGTTTTGTTGTACACTAGATCTATCTGTCTCCATTTATGTTGTATTTATTACTTTGTATTATTGAAGACATACACAAAACTCTTCATTTATTCATCTATAGCCTGAAATCAGTACATGGCGCACACTGATGCGCCATGTACTGATATTGAAATTGGAAACAATAGGGTAATCCCCAGTGTCATAACTTTTGAACTGAAAATAGACCTGAGTAATTTTGCAACATCTGTTGAAGCAGCTAATGATAGTTGACGTGGGGACAGGACAACATTCACTTTAAGCTTTGTTTGCCTTGCTCAGTTTATGGAGGGAGAGTGGTCAAATTCCATGGGATAATGACTCTGTTAAGAGTAACTTTGCTGAGAACTACATTTGCTTACAATAGAAAAACTGAGAACACTTTGAAAATGTCTTTTACAAGTGACTCGAAAGCTTCTCCTCTGTATTATTGTGACTGTGTTAAGCAACCAGTGACCTGGAGGCCTCTTCTTCTAATACATCTATGTTCCCATAAGAATTTCTGCTGTTGTACTTGTATCTTCGGGGTATTACTTGTAAGCTTCTTTTCAGCTTATGTGCTTCTTTTAGGTCAGACCTTTTATTAAAGAGATGGGACTATCACAGTTATACATGATTTATTACTTAAAATAACAAACAAGGCATCAGTCTCAGAGTCCGTGGAGCTTAGTAACAAATCGCCATAATGGCAGATAGTCACGAGTTTCAGGGTTACACGGCACTTTATAACTTTTTGGTCCAATAAGCAATTAACACGAAACTTTGTTTTGACTTGATAACCTATCACCTTCGGTCACTTTTACTGCAATGTGTCTATTTTCTACCAATTATCTGCTAAGTCACATACACCCATATACTTTTATTATAACATCTAAATTCTTAACTTAAACTATGAAATCACATTACTATACTTAAAACCCTCCACCAAATCACTCAATAAATTTTCTTATTTATAATTATAGGAGTATAGGTTTGTGATTCTCTTGTTTGGAATCCATATATCTTGTCATCACATCAACCCGAGTTCTCTCCAAGGGTTTAGATCAAATCCATCATTTCCTGTGGAAGTTTTAACCCCTTGGTTTCCTACAGTACTGATCTAAGTTCTTTTATTTTGTGATATTTATGCTTCTAATGTGCACTTTAGTCCAGTGATAGCAGAGAGTACTATGACATAATGTTGGGTTTTAGGAGTTCTCCTTCTGTTTTTCTTTCTCTCTTAAAGAATTTTCCCCATACATGTTGCTAGGAGACAAATTACTGAGTACTTAAGAGAGACAAAAAGACCTGGCCACAGGCGGAGGGCTCCAGCTGTCCTCTTTTGCCTGAGCTTTTCTTGTGTAGGGGGGAGATGCCGCAAGATTTGAAGTGGGAAAAAGGGAGTGGGTACAACCGCTAGGTCTCTTGTTCTCTGGGCATTCGAAGGGGAGAGAGGCTGCAGTCACTGTAGGGAGAATTCATCGCTGTTGCGAGGTCCTGCCTTCTGCTACCTTCTTCATACTGTGAGTGGAGCTTGCTGGCTGGAGCAGCTGTTTGCACTGGGACCCTGTTTAACACCCTACTGTGGAAACCAGGTTTTTACTAGAAAATGGACATGTCGTGAACCAGCCATAAGATAGAAGAACCAGAGCACGTAAGACAGAAGGACTTAAGCACATATACAAGGGGAAGAAATGACACGAAACTGTGAGAAAGAAAATGCAAACTGAAGGACAGTTGTGACATACACAACGGACGACGTAACACACATACAAGAGCCAAACATAAAGCATAAAGTAGCTTATAACTTTACCAATAACCTTAACCAATAATAAATTTGCATGATCGCGATTAGGGAAAGCAAGAATTGTATATTAGGGACAGTAGTTCATCAATAAAATGGATTCTGCTTGATTCATATTGAATCGTGTAGAGTCCATTGTTTCTCTCCACACCCTACCTCACTAAAAGAGGGACCTTTTCACCATCTGCTTGGGTGCCTCAGGGGACCCCAGGATCTCAAGCCCACCTTTCCCTGCCTCGCTGGGAGCCAGGCAGCGGCTGCCCTGCCCCTGCTGTTTCTTTTGCTGCTGCTACAAGTCTTCGCTACACTGTAGCCCCACACCCCCTCCCTGCTGAGACATCTGGGCTTTCCGCTGCAGCTTGGAGTTTGATACATCTCACCTATCACCCGGAATTTTGTGTTCGTCCCTGGTCTTCCAGCCTGCTGTTCCCAAGGGTCCTGCTGAGGCACCGGGATCGGCTGCCCAGGGGTTTGTGGAGCCTTTCTCCCATCCTTTCCCGGCTCAGGCACGTCCGCTATTGCCGCGTGCTCCCCGAGCTCGCGCCGGAGCGCCCCCTGCAGCCGCGGGGGAACCATCGCCCCCGCCCCGCTCACCGGGAGCCGCCAGCGCCCCTGCCGGCCGTGAGCGGAACTGCACCCAAGGGGAAAGGGCCCGGCAGCCGAGAGAGGCTGCACTGGGTTCTGGCTCTGTTCGTTGTTACTGTCACAGTTACTGTTGATTGTTTCCCTTGTTTTATATATATATATATATATATTATTAAAGAACTGTTATTCCTATTCCTCCTATCTTTGCCTGAAAGCCTCTTAATTTCAAAATTATAGTAATTTGGAGGGAAGGGGGTTACATTTTCCATTCCAAGGGAGGCTCCTGCCTTCCTTAGAAGACACCTGTCTTTCAAACCAAGACACATACCATCTCATTGACCCAAATCATGTTGTTCCAGAAGTAGATAAGTGAATGTTGAAATAACCTTTAGACCATATTAGAACTTGGAAAGCAATGTGATAGGTCGTGCGTCCCTAAATGTAACTGTACACACACACACGTATTTACACACAGATACATCACATCTGTTTCAGATGAGACTCATAAAATTCTTGTATCATGCTAAGAACTGATAAAATCAATGGGGAAATATCATCATGGACTTCCTTTGACACAACTTTAAGCAGTATACTACTCACTTACTTCCACCGTTACCTCCCGTGATAAAATTAAAAGGATTTTCAGTGGTTTTCTTGGTAGTCAAGGCCAAATGTGAGCATTCCATCAGTGAAGCCTTCAGAGTTTTGAACCCCAAACTTACTGGGAATAATGAAAAAAATCACATTAGAAGTTATTTATTGAGGAGTCAGTACTGTACTTTATTTACTCAGGGAGTCCCCCTGGGAGCTTCCTTAACCTGGATACATCCTTTTGTATATTTGTGTGCAGTTTTTGTCTGCCTTTTCCAGTTAGAGGCAATATTTTCTCTTTATTTGTTTTGTTTTGTTTTTAATTATAAGTTACCATAGAGAAATATGAAACTGCATGGTTAGTAGTAAACCTTTTATATAAAATTTAATCTTTTGCTACTCATGTTATTAAGGTAACAGAGCTTTGGAGACCTTGGGCCATGCTTATGTGCTAATCTTTTTCTTTTCCACCAGATGCATTTCTTAAATAAAAGTCCTAATAAGGCTTGGATGTTGCATGTAGAATTAGAAAGATCTAAACAAAAATCTGTAGGTTCCTATGTTGGCCTTTGAAATGAGAGTCTAAATGCCTGTAACTGACCCAAAGCATTTGTTTTGGCAGGTCACGGCATTTGTTATATTTCAGTTTCTCCAACTCTGAAACAGAAATGATACTCATCTTCCTTAAGGAAAGCAATGCTAATATTAATCTATTATTAAGACATTTCCCATATTAGGACTTTTCTTCCATGAAAGTTACGCTAATTATACTTTATTAAATTGACTCCACTTAAAATCACAACTCCAGTCTTAACTGGTTCTTTTCATATGCATTTTTGGTATTTTTTCATAACCAGAGCAGCAAAAGTAAATAGGTTGCATCTGTGAATCTTCTCCATTATTAAGTTTCCACTCAATGATCTTTCTAAAATTATGGGTGTTTTCTACAAACTCTTTTTAGGCATTATGGGTGTTTTCTACAAACTCTAATAGGAGCATCACTTGGTTTACTCTGTGTTGAAAGTTCCAACAAAATGTTTAAAAATGTTTACAGCAGGAAATATCTAATTATTTTGCTTTGTCCACTGCTCACAGACTCCATTGTGATTTCTCAATGGAGCACTGAACTAGTTTCACAGATCTTCTGCTTAAAGTATCCAAGAAAACAGTAATAAAAATAGATTGCATTAGTCACTCTAGTCTCAAACAATTTTTGTGGCATGTGTATCATATATTACTGTTTTTGTTTTATGCATGCTCTCTAAGCATGGATGAGAGATATATTTAAGACCTCTGTGAATAAATACCAGCAACAAAAGCAATATATACTCTTCAGATTGAATTTAGCCTGTTGTGACAGAAAAACAGAAAAAGACATTATACTATCACTGTTTATATAAGGGTGAAATAGCAGAATCTTGCTCATAGGTGATGACAGCCCTTGAATTAGCCTGAAAAGGAATAATATACTAATAATTCAGCAAAGAAAATTCCATTCTCTTGTTGGTAAGTCTCAGAAGTAATATTTAGCAAACACAGACTTGAAGAAAAGGTGCTAACTGTTCTTGGAAATTCTGAGTCTTAAGAAAAAGGAGAGAAAGAATGGTGCGTCTTCAGCTTATGTGTGAAACTTTTGGAAGAGTTATTTCCCTTCGTTTTCTTCTGATCAGGACATCAAAATGCGTCATTTTTGGGTACTACAACACACTGAGGTCCAAGTCCTGTGCATTTTCTCCTGACAGTACAGCTGCTGTTATAGAGAGCTTGGTGCTGTGAGAAACTCTCATCAGCTTTGCTTTATTCCCAGAAGCAGTCTTAATTATTTTAATATTTACATTGGAATATCTGTAACATTAGCAATATGCAGCATCTCTAGCATGTGGACATACTAGCTGCTTCACTCCCCAAAAACTTTACTGTGTTAACTAGAAAAGTCAAGGAAGGGGACTGGACTGTCACAAGGAAAGTATTCCTACAGTTATTTCTGCTCAGCAAATCATAGCTATAAGATATCCTTTGTCTTAATTCTAATTTCCTTTTTTGCAAGTGTTGTGAGCTTCCTGAAGCTTAGATGTCCCTTGCAGAGCTATAGACAATCTATGGTTCTTTTACTGAAAATGCATAAGTCTCAGACAGTCTCAGTAAGTGGTAAGTCAGTAAGACTGACCATAAATAACTAATCATTGCCAGATGTGTAATTACACTCAAAAAGTGGGAATGTCCTAATTTTGGTGGGGATGGAGTTGGTTTTCCTCCCAGTTGTAGCTGCTGCAGTGCTGTACTTTGTACTCAGTGTGAGATATGTGTTGATAACACACTGATGTTTTGGCTTTTGCTAAGTAATACGTACTCTGAGTGAAGAACTTCTCAGTGTCTCATACTCTGCAAGAAGCCAGGAGGGAGCACAGCCAGGACAGATGATCTGAATGGGCCAAAGGGATATTCCACCATCATAGAAAATCAAGCCCAGTACATAAACTGGTGGCAGCTGGCTGGGAGAGGCCAAGTGCTGCTTGGAGACTTGCTGGGCATCGGTCAGTGGATGGCAAGAAATCGTATAGTGCATCACTTCCTTCTCTTGGGTTTTATTCCTTTCTCTCTCTTATTTTCATTACGATATTACAGTATTTTTATTGTTATTATTATCATTAGCATTATTAGTAAAATTTGTTTCAACTAATAAACTGTTATTATTCCAAAAGTTTCACTTCTTGTTTTCTGATTATCCTTCCCATCCCTCCAAGGGCAAGGGGCAGTGACCAGCTGCATAGTACTTAGCTGCTGTCAGGGTTTAAGACCTGGCATGGAATAACAAATCTAAATTCTGTTAAAATCCCATATCTCACTTAGTTTCTTGCCTGTAGTATTTGATAATTACAGATACACTTCACTAGTCTAGTGTAATGATATGGCTCATGAATAAGAGGGCAAAACAAAATACAGCCCATTTCAATTCTTTCAGTATGATTTTAAGAATTCTTTTTAAAGCCAGTATTTACATAAGTATTTTTGAATAAAGTGCATAGGAAGGGTGGTGAAGTGAGAATAAGTATACTCTTGCCATTCTGGTTCTGTATTTATTGACTGACTTATTCAGAGCTTATTAGTGTTTTTCTCTGATAGATTACAGTGTGACAACTGCCTGGAAGCCAGTGAACAAGGTTTAGGACTATTCAGCTGCTCTTCTGATTATTGGAAGATCTAGACTTCTGGTTATGAACAAACTCCTATTAGATGGGAGTTAGGATTACACATTTCATTTTAAGGTAAGATTTCTCTATTCATCAGTTAGCAATGTCTTTTACTTGACATGAACCCTGACATAGTTCATGAATTTACTATATCTGTTCCCAGAGAAAAATTTGTTTCCCTTCTGGGATTCAGAATAATCTTTATGATAGGACATAGCTGCCAAAAGTAGTTTTAATCTATTTTTCTGTAATACAGAAAATATCCACTCAATTTTGCAACAAGGTAATGTAAAACTAAAAAAAAGGCACCAAAACCCAAACTCAACAAAAACAAGCAAACAAACCCCCGTAAAATATTTGTTAAAGAAAGCATTAACCTTTTCTTTCAACTCCTTTTCCAATATTGCGTGAGATATGGGTTGTAGTTAATACTAGAGAGGAGATCGTTATGTGTACAATACAGTCACTTTAACTTGGCACTAACAGATAAATCAAACTCTTTACTTAAAGCTGCTCACTGTTATTTCCCAAGAAATGTTAATACATCTTGTTACCATGACAAGCAGAAGGCATCCAGTTACAGCACTATGTTTCAGAATACATGTGGACCAAGGTCACTCCCATGTTCTAGAGGCAAAATATTGTAGATGCTATGAAACTGTCACAGCTAAGACCTCTGTCTTTTTATGAGTAGGCGATGTGAGTTATAAAAAGATGGGCACATTTTCCAGCAGCTTCACAGTTGCCCATACTGACTACTTGGTCCAGTTTATCCCCATCTGTTATAGTTTATCATTGCTTCTGGTACCTAAGGAGCGCATTTGTAGCTGGGTCAGAGGTCCTGTACTGCCAGTCAAGTCAATGTAGAAATCCTAGTTTAAAGTATACCCAAGTTCTGCTTTCAGTCCTAAGCCTAACAAGAGTAGCAATAAACTCTGTTCATCCCTTTGACTATCCTTTTGCTGCCCCTGGAGTATTTTCTTCTAACAGGTAATCCTAGAAAACTTAGAGAATGCCAGAAGCTGTTGTGCTGATACTGGCGGTTTTTGCACTTCCTCTTGTACTACAGCTCCAGCTGCTTCTATTGAAGTTTCACCTCTGGAGAGAGAAGTTCTAAAGGACAAAAATGACCCGTTTCATGATTTGTTTAGAAAATTGTTTTGAACTACTCACTGAGACAAAAAGCATTAGTGAGAGCTACCCTTTTTTATCCTAGAAGATTGCTGTTAAAGCATTTCTTAGAGGGTCTGTAATCTCTATCGCTGCAAAACATAAAGGAATTAATCAGTCTTTTAGAACGTGAAGGATATCATAAAGGAATCATAAAGGCATTACCTCTCAGAGAACAAATTTAAGGCATTATCTTTTAGAGAACAAATCTAATTTAGATGCTGCCAGGTGCACATTTAAGGGTCTGACGGACATGAAGAAATTCTAATGCATTACAATTTAAAGGCATAAACTTTGCCACTGTATTCTCTCCAAAGCAGGCAGATCTTCTTGGAGAGAGGTAGCAAGGTTGAAAATACAGAAGACAATACACTTATATCATACTGGTACAATACTGATAAGGGAAACTCCCAGGCAATTGAACTCAATCCCGTCTACTATTAAATTATTACAAAAACCAGCCAATATCTATTTATTTATTTAGAGTCTGTGTCAATTAGGGCTTTCTCTCATCTTTCAGTGTATACATTAGAAGTTAGTGTGGGATAGGACAACAAGTCTAGTGGGCAGCTCTGGCATCTTCTTAAAGACGGTGCAGACTGACAGGGCAGACACAGGTTGCTTGGTGATGACTGGCCTCAATAATGGTCATCTGGTAACTAGTTAACCACTGTAGCAAGTGAGCTTCCAGCATATCCTTAAATATCTAGGAGCGGAACACTAACGGGAGTCTTGCTGTTATTTGTCACCCTTTTTTAACAGAGTACAATGGCGCAAAATTTCCTCCCCCACGAAGAATTGTCCCTGGAATTACAGAAACATCTATGATCACAGAAAGTAAACTACACCATTTTTTCCGATTAATTGAACCAAATATTCAGTTCTTGAGAATTGGTATGAGACAAGAGGCATAGCCAGATTTGGTTAAAGATTTATTTGTTGATAAGAGGCAAATGGACACTTTGAGTTAGTCTGTTTCAGCTAAGGACAGACCAATAAGGAGGTGTTGAAAGTAGAGCCAAGATAGGATAAATATTTATTTTTAATTATAAACATTGTAATTCGATGAAAGAGGTAAGTTACCACAGGAAATGATTGTTCACTTTTCCTAACAGAAGAATCAATTAGTTCCTTGCAGCATTTTGTTTTGAGAACCTGACAGTCTTCCTAGCAGGTTTGGGCTATCACACAGGGAAACTGAGGCGGGGTGGATGAATTGTCACAGTTCCCAGAGACACTGCAGCAGCTACAGTACAATTGCTTCACCTGCAGGTGACTTTTGTTACTACGCTTTTAACTGAACATAAATAACCAGTGCTGTATTTAGTACTCCTGAGAGTCTCTGCTTGAAAATTCATGCTAACCTTGCACATGGCCTTTTTAGACTTGAGGTTAATTCACTGGTTTCATAGATGCAGTTTTACACTGGTTTTGTTTTGGGGGTTTTTTTTCTGAGTATGTTCCCCAGTTGCATGTTCCTAAAAATGGAACAGCATGCTGTGTTGTGATGTTGAATACAATTACTTTATCTTCTTCTCTGATCTTAAAGTGTAATTCAGGATTGTGGACTCAAAAAACTCCTGTTGAAAACAGCAATGCTGCTGAAAGGTCGTATCCCTCCCCAAAAGACTATGCACCACCTACAAACCCTAGAACAGACTGCCCTACCTCCCCCAGTCCTGCAAANTTCACTGGTTTCATAGATGCAGTTTTACACTGGTTTTGTTTTGGGGTTTTTTTTTCTGAGTATGTTCCCCAGTTGCATGTTCCTAAAAATGGAACAGCATGCTGTGTTGTGATGTTGAATACAATTACTTTATCTTCTTCTCTGATCTTAAAGTGTAATTCAGGATTGTGGACTCAAAAAACTCCTGTTGAAAACAGCAATGCTGCTGAAAGGTCGTATCCCTCCCCAAAAGACTATGCACCACCTACAAACCCTAGAACAGACTGCCCTACCTCCCCCAGTCCTGCAAATCCGCTTTGTCCCCCCTTGCCTGCGGATGAGTGGAGCAATGGTGAGGATGGGCCCATGCCCACGGCTCGCCTTGTTCCCAGTGTCCTGGGTGCGGCTGTTCCACTGGCGCGACCGAAGCGGCCCAGGGAACCCCCTCCACTCCTAAACCTGCGAGAGCAAGGCATGGGAGGGAGCTACAAAGGGAGACGTAAAGCCACAAGATCACTAACGGCTTGGCGCTCAGTTTGGGACTCGTTACTGCAATTAAAAGTCGATAGAGAAACAGCAGCTGCTGCTGCCGCCATCACCCCCACAGCCAGCCCCCCGCTCAGGGTGCGGCCGCTTCCTCTTCACCTCCTCCTCCTCCCGCAACTGCTTCTATGCATCTCAAGAACATTTTTGGTTCTTGTTAAAAGTAACTTTGTGTTTTCAGTAAGCTGTAAATTCTGACAGGATTCTTTATTAGAAAGATTCAAGGCTAAGTGGTGTGAATGTAGCATCTTTCTGCATGCCAGTGGCATTACGTAATTCCTTACTTTTAGACTACTTAGGAAGGTTCAAAAATCCTTCAACAGAAATGCTTATATATTGCATGATTGGTGCAACTTGTCATGTAAGAGGTATACTGCTTTTCCAGAATTTTAATTTACAACTCTCATTAAATTGGTGCTAATTCTTTGCTCAGTTACAATAATGTTAGTTGTTACCACAAAAATTGAGAACTTCTATACTTGGAACAATGTTTGCTATCCCTCAGAGCATCACTTATCGTTCTGTAACCCCTTAAGAAATTCAGTATGTACCTCCTTGAAAACGCAATTAATTCTAAAGCCTGATGTCAGACCATTGCATGATTTACAAAGTTGCTAAGAGCAATTATCTGGGTGAAATCTATGGTAGCATTCTTTTTCTCGCTCCCCCATTACTCTTGTCTCAGAAGTTATTTACAATTTTCCACAGTAAAAGCAGGCAGAAGCTAGTCCAGTTACAACTTTGCCACTTCATTGCTTTTTTACCCCACAGTGTTAATAAGGTAATTTTGTTGTGGGTGTTTCGCCATGAACAAACGTGTGGTAGCATTTCAGATAAGTACAGCTATTTAGTGGTGCAAGTGTAGTTGTTCTTCTTTGCCACTTATAGATTGAAATTAGACTTAATATCAAAACAGTTTAAGTACAGTGATGAACCAATAAAGTGATTAAAAGCGACACCACTTTACTAAACCAGCTTGCTCTCTGAGTATGTGTTATCGGCTCAGTGCCTGAGTTTCCAGTATTCTCTATTCTTATGGGCAAAGAAAAACAGTGAAAGAAACAGTCGCACACTCCTTTAGAATCATCTAAAACCATGGCTGTATAAATGCTTATATACCCCTGTCAGTCTTATACACCCACTAACCTAACAAAGTTACATGTGCAAAATTTAAAGTGGTATTATATAACTAAGTCCTCAGTATTTTATCGTTATGTATTTATATCTCATTGGCTTTATTAGTCCAAGGTCGATTCCTATTGTACTGACAATCACAAGAGGCTGAGCAAGTTTTAAGTGCAATTTGCCAATGTACGCTGCTGTCATCTTTCTGAGTACGGCTGCTCCTTAAAAGGCCCAAGCAAACTCATGCTTATGCCCAAAAAGCACAGAAGGACATACAATGTTGTAATTTTTTTGGGTACTACTGCAAATTGGAAAATCATGCAGAACTGGGCTTAGACAAAAAATAGTCCTGACAGTGACAGTTATTTTCAAAAATGTTTATAGTTACCATAAGCTATTTTCACAACTAAATTATGAAAAATCACAACGTATTTGACACCCTTTTATAATTTCTCCAGTATATACCCGTTGCTGCTATTTCATTTATGAATTAGTAGTTTGCTTGCATATTGTTGATTGATGTTTAATTGTTGTATGACAGATTTTCAGTAACTTTCTTGTAATGGTAAAGTCAGAATGAGCTCCGTTCTGTTGTATCTGAAACTTTTAAAGAAACACTCTCAACTCTGCCTTTAGTTTTGTTAAGTTTAAATAATGTTAAGGCTAAGTTCTGCTAAGTTTAAGTGTTGTTAAATTTAAGGGATATTAAGCTTAAGTTCCATTATTTTGAAGTTCTGTTACATTTAAGTTCTATTAAGCTTAAGTACTGTTCTTTTGATTTCTGTTAAGTTTAAGTTATATTAAGATTAATTTCTGTTCAGTTTCAGTGATGTTAACTTTAAATTCTGTTCAGTTTTCTCTCTGTTATGTTTAAGTGACATTAAGTTTAAGTGAAGTTAAGTTTAAGTTCTGCTGAAATGTGTTTATTTAAATTAAAAGATGCAGTTCTTTTGGTATAGAGGTAAAATTGAACCAATTGAAATAATTATAATAAAGAATTGGTAAGCTACTATTTTAGAATATAAGATAATAAGTTGTAAAACTATGTAACAGTGCAGTTTGTTAAATCCTTAACTTCATTGAAAGTTCTATGAGTATAAATAATCTGCATTAGTCAATTAAGATGATTATTCATAACAATCTTTGCTGTTTTATTTTTATAGGTAGCAGACAAGGATAAGTAACAATTCCAAGTTATGGATGTTCTTGA
>VZTD01000896.1:418331-455957 GCA_013397725.1 Rhagologus leucostigma | reverse complement strand
ACACCGCGCCAGGCCCCGCCGCACCGCCGCAGGACACCGCGCCGAGCGCCGAGCGCGCCCAGGCCGGGCAGCCGAGCGCCGAGACACCGAGCGGCACGGACCGCCCCGCCCCGTCCCATCCCGCGCATTCCCCTCCTCCCGGGCGGATACAGCCCCCCCGAGGCCGAGCCCGGGCATCCTCCGCCTCCCGGGCGGATACAGCCCCCCCGAGGCCGAGCCCGGGCATCCTCCGCCTCCCGGGCTGATACAGCCCCCCCGAGCCCGAGCCCGGGCATCCTCCGCCTCCCGGGCTGATACAGCCCCCCCGAGGCCGAGCCCGAGCGCGGGCATCCTCCGCCTCCCGGGCTGATACAGCCCCCCCGAGCCCGAGCCCGAGCCCGGGCATCCTCCGCCTCCCGGGCTGATGCAGCCCCAACACCCCATCCCGGGCATTCCCCTCCTCGCCGGGGCCAGCTCCCAGCCCCACGCCTGGGCCATGGATCACAAGCTCAGCAGGGACTTGGCTTTGCCGTCAGCAGTGCCCTAAAGCAGCACAGATGCCACCAGAGGTTCCTTCCCACCTTCTGGTGTTTCCAGACACAGACTTATCCGCAGAAATCCGGGCAGAGCGGGCCGGGAACACATTTCATGCCATGACTGGTTCTTCCCTTTGGATGGAGCTGTGTTCAGGCACTTGCTGCTCCCCTCCTGCTGCACAGCCAGGGCACCTTCCACAACAGCCACACCTTCCACAGCTCTTGGTGCTTTCCTTCCACCAGCAGCAGCTCAGCCTTTGCTCCTGGACATTGTGTTGCCCATAAGCACCTTCCCCGTGCAGCATTTGGGGCAGTTTCTCTGTCACTTCCATGTGCATTCCTGGTCTCAGAGGTGCTGTGATGGGCTGGGAACACCTCACAGGCTGTGGCACGACACACACTCTTTATCTGTGAAATAAAACGTGCTTGCAAATGTCACTACATCCCCCTAACCGGCTTTAGGAATTTGAGGAGCAGCTGGGAGTAGCACTGGGGGAGCTGAGGTGGCTCTGCCTGCTGTGTCTGGCCAGGAACTCCCCTCCCAAGTCCCTGGATCTGAGGCTGGGGCACTGCCTGGCACCACCAGGGAGGGCTCAGTTGGTGGGTGAACCACACTGAAGGCCACTGGACCGAGGGGAACGTGTAAAGGAACACAGACCCCAAAACCTGCTGAATGTCACCAAGCCACGGCTTCTGGGGAAATTCTTCCCCAGCCTTCAAGGCCCGCAGAGCGAGATGAGGAAGGATGAATTCTGTCTCCACTGCTATCAAGGGAAGGATATTTTTCACGAGCCATGACATTTCTGTGAACCCAGAGGATGTGATAATAGGCTAAACGCTGCAGCCACGCTTGGCACTGCACAGGGATGGCTCATGCTTTTCTTTTGGGAGCTTCTAAGGGCATTACCCCGGGTGTGACGCCTGGCTCAGTCCCCAGGACTGCAGCGTCAGAGCTGGCTCTGCGAGGGGTCAGCTGGGCTCAGGCAGCTCCTGTGCTCTCTGCTGTGAAAACTCCCTCACCAAAGCTGTATGGGAAAGCACAGAGTCAGGTTTTTAATAACAGCTGCATTTGTTTTATAACATAGGAGGGAGCAAGAACAAGAGGGAGCCGTCACAAGAAAAAGCCCAAGAATTAGCAGCACTGTTGTACGTGACTCAGGCATCATGCAGTCCAAAAGACAGCAGAGACTTTAGTCATTTCAGGCAGTTGTTAAAAGGAGACTCTTTTCAGCCTCCTGGAAAGCAGATCCTGCCTCTGACAAGGCCAAATAAAACGTGGACCTGTCTCCCTTAGCACAATACATCTGTTTGCCTCAGCTCTACAGCCACAATAGAATTGTAATTGCGAGCAGACGGATTCTAGGTCTCAGACGCTGCACACAAACTCCCAACAGCCCTTTCTTTGCAATGGAAACTCAAAGCAGTGATTTTCAAGATCTGTGTTCCCCACCTGCCAACTACACAATGGCAGATGGCTGTGGCTGCAACCCCACGGCCAAACTGAGGAGTCAGGCTGCGCTAAGATTTTCCAGAAAAGAGCTATTATAGATTTGGCTTCAGTGCCAACAGAGAAATGAGCTTTAATAAATTGCCTAAATATGCATTTATCTTGAAGACACAGCCACTTTGATCCTCTGAGCATACCAGAGTCAGACTTTAATAGCTCCAAGCAAGTATTGCAACAGCTTGGAGAAATAATCTGAATTTTATTACTTTACAAGAATGATTTCTGAGGGAAATGCTGGAAGCTGATGTTGTTGCATGAATTCAATGTGCAGAATTTGTTTTTCTTTCACTGGCAGCCTGGAAGGCAGCAGAAAGCAGGATAGAGCTGGGACTGCTGGGGACTGGTCATCTTAAATTGCATTGCTTTTCCCAGTGTGTATTTTAAGTTATGTCAAGATGTAAGAGTAAGCATTTTCCTTTTTTTGTAGCATTTCAGCACATCTAAATATACCAGGGAGCAATATTTACAGGCAGGCTGCTGTGAGCCAGAGAACTGGAAGGCTGGCACAGTACTCCTGATCCACAGCTCCTGTTTTTTTGACTAACACAGCAGGAGAAATGAAGTTTGGTATTTTCCAACCAAAGGGGTAGAAGCCAGGAGTGTGTCACCCCAGTTCTGACCTCTGGTTTGGCCTGAGACTGAAAGGGAAATCCTGTAGCAAGAGAAGGAATCACTGTATGTGATTAATTCACTTTTATCATCTGATGAATGTGAAGACCAACAAAACACAGAAGCCCACAGCAGCACACCTCAGAGAAGGCATCTTCCCTTGTGGGAGGGCTCCATTCTTTTGTTTTTCCCCACTTAAAAAGCTCAGTTCCAGATATCCAGGCACTACCCTGTGCACTTGGCCCATGGTTATTGCAAAACCAGCACGACAAACAAAGGGCTCCACAGCTCCCTCCATTCCCCAACCACACCAGCGGCTCCTTTCCTTCCCAGACAGCCAACAGGGAACAGTGGCCCCGTGGTTCCCAGCTGCTGGGAACTGCAGTGGGGAAACTGGGGGGCTCAGGATGCTCTTTGTATGAGTGGGAGAGGGGAGCAAGCCCTTCTGCCAGCTCATCCAGGATTCCCCACACTGGAGAATACACCCAGCCATGCCCAAGCACAGCCCCAAACCCCAGACAGATGGCCCTAGGTGCACCATAGATGCCAGCCCAGCCTGGCACAGGGAAGGTATTCAGAATTTGAGTTTCTTCTGGAGGTAAAAGACCTTTATGACAATAGTGAGAGGTTTTTGTAGATGCAGCTCATCCGTTCCTGAGCATTTCTCCCACAGGTGCTCTGGGCTGATCAGGAGCTCCAGCTAGTAGGGGAGCTGCTTTGTCCAGCAAAGTAAGGATGTGCAGTGCCTCCAGTCAGGGCTGCATGAATTTGGAAAAAGCACAGATTCGTTTGTCAGGGGAGATCAATAGTTTATTAACTTAAAGATCAGTTCACCAAAGCTCCATCTTTCCTTGGATTTGCTCCAGGCAGGTGAGGGCTGGAGACGGTGTGGCTTTCCCCTCCTCACCTGGCTGAGGTGAGCTCTTGTGGGCAAGCCCAGGCAGGGCAGGTGTCATTGCAGCCGAAACCAAGCTGGGATTATCCCAGCTCCATGTGGAAACTGGTGACAATTCGTACTGGGAATTTCACTGGTGAAAGGTTTAACTCATTAAAACTATTAACAATGAAAATCAGAACATGCAGCATAGGAAAGACTGTTTACATATGTCTGGTGCAAAGAGTGGCTTTGCAGGGTCAAAGAGGAGAAAAGGAGAAGGAATAAGACACAAAAAGATACCCCACACCCATATAAAAAATAGTCCACAGAGAAAAAAACAAGGATTGTATAAGTTATTTTTTAAAAATCTGTAAAACAACATAGCCAAGGATATTTTAAACACAATTATATAAACACCACATGACTTACTATTAAGAGAGAGCATGAAAAGGTTTGTTTCGGGGAAGGGTTTTGTAGAATTAAGTTTCCTGGCTGAATCCCTGGAATGTCTCATTTGGGAAATACATGCCCAAGAAAAATCACTGCCGTGAACAGGAGGATTTTGTGAGAGAGAGGGGTGTACCCAGCAAAACAGGGGAAAGATCGTAACGTAAAATGCCAAGAAAGATTAATTGGGACAGCATCTCATTTAGAGGAAGGATTTAGCTTGTTCCAGAACTGAATTAATCAGCAATGTATAAGCAGTCCCAAGAGGGAAATACATTTCTTGGTAAGGTTGGTCCATGTGGACAACCCCCCCCAAAACCCTACAACTCCTTGTAGGCACACGGGTTTTGCCTGGCTGCAGTTACCTGCAGGGCAAAGCCCTGCTGGGCTGACACACCTGCAGAGCCACGTGGGGCAGCTCTGGCTTTGGTCCTCAAACCTCCAGTTATTGCCACGGCCAGAGGGAAGCAGTGACTGACTGAATCCGAACAGGAGTGCCGGAGTGGGCTGTGGGGCCCTGCTCCGGAGCCGCCTGGTTCATCGTTTAACCTATGTACAGAGCACTGCGCTGGCAATGCAGGTTTAGATCAGCTGTCACCTGGCACAAAAGGGTACCAAAAATGGAGCCAGAAATGGCTCTTTCCTCGCAGGTGTGTGAAGTCCTGCATCCCTTGTGGCGAGGGCTCCCACCGGCCGCTCGGAGCGGGCGGATCAGTAGGATTTCTGCGAAGAACCAAGCGTGTGTACATGGATCATGCATTGGTCCCTGCTCACCAGGAGCGTTTGAGAGTGTTAATATCACCACCTGTCTGCTGCTTCCAGGCCTTGACCACTCAGGGTACGCTCCAATCTCTGCTTAACATATTGCTATAGAAACGCGCCGACAGTGATATTAAAGCTATCAAACTTACGAGCGAATGCTTGACAGCACCATGTAAACTCTCCCAAAGCTGAAAAAATAAACTTTTGTCCTAAACATTTGGCAAAACTGGGCTGGCAGTCGGTGGAAGTCCTGGATGGATGCAGCCGCTGAACTTTACCCGGCCATAAGACACGTCTGACAGCAGAACTGCACAAACAGCTTCTTTTCACAGAGCTTGTTTGATTTCACCATCTCACAGAAAGTCTTGTCAGCTGGGAGGCCAGGGCGAGGAACAAGAGAAAATGAGAGCAGATTAACATTTTAAATAAACAAACATTGCACGTAACAGGCGCTGCAGTTGTGCCAGTGTTGGGGGAGACAGAATTGAAAAGGAGTTGCTTTTTCAGGGCATCTTTCACATGGTTTTAATGAAGGAATAAAGGAGCTTTGCAGTGAGTGGGAGAATTAGCCCCAAGACTAAACTATAACGAAATACAAACACTTGGATGTGTTTGAGCAACAGGCAGATATCCAGAAGCAATGCCAGGTGAGCCACCTGCCCCCCACAGCCAGAGCCCAGCTCGCTGCAGCCATGCCCCAGCAAGCCCAGGAGCTCCAGCAGTTTCAGCTTTATATGGTAAAGGGAATCCCCCAAACCTCTCATTTTTGCTACCGGGGAGCACTACTGTGCCAGCAGTTCTGCCACTTACCATTGGTACAGGTTTCATTTGTCACACAGGAGCCACCAAGGAGGCTGTAACCTTCCTTACACCTGAGGCAGTTTCCACTGGAGCCCTCGCAGGCTGAGCAGTGGTCATCACATCTGGGGACAGAGACCCTGCTGTGGCCTGAGCCAGCACCAACACCCCAGGCCAGCCACCCAAAATGGGCTGTCAGCCAGAAGACATCTGCTGGCACTGTAACAGCCAGACCAATGAGAGGATGTGGAAAATGGCAAATTTGAAGCTTGAAAAGTTATTGAAACTCTGGGAAAATGGGCTCAGTGGTGCCAGCGCAATGCCCAGTGACAGCTAGTGACATCCCAAAAGCTCTTGACTGCTGGGAAGATTCACTGGGATGTGCACCTCTCCTCCCAGCCATCCCAGCTGGAAAAAGGGCTGCAAAGGGAACCTGTGCTGCTCCCATCCATTTGCTCAGAGTAAAGAGCCCAGCAGCTATGCCTCCTGCCTGAGGACGGTGGCTTGTGGAGACTGAGCCTGAAATCCCTAGGAAGGGATGCTGGTCTCTTGTTCCTCCCTGCTGAAGAACCAGCGCAGCTGAGTGAAACCCCAGCAGGCAGGGAAGGTGTTGTGTGTTCCCAAGTCACCTTTAATCCTTGCCTTTCGTGTTTGCTTTCATGAGGCTGAATCCACTCCCACTCCCCACTTAAAGTGCAGAGCTCCGGAGAGAGTGGGAGCAAATTGTTGCCTCCCAGCATCTCGCTGTCTCCCGCACGCAGCCCCGTGCTGGCCCAAGGAGTGGGGAACACTCTTCCAACATGGCCACGGGGCGAATGGAGCAGGTTTAATTGAAAGCTGGAATATTTACCTAAACATTGCTATTCCTCCCACACGTCCTCCAGAGAGCCTGGGGCTGGGGCTGAGCCCCTTCCACCGTAGCCCTAAGACACCTTGGCTGGCTCTGGCAGCAGAGTGTGCGGCTCCACTGCTCTGAAATCCACAGGGCCAGGGCATGTGGGGTCCAGCCCCACAGCTGCCCTGGCTCCCTAGTCCCTATTTTAGATTCCATTAAGCTGTGGGTTGTTTCCAGCATTATTCTATCATGGCTGGCAGTGCTCCCCATCGGCCCTGGCTTTGCTCTGCTGGTTCCATACCTCTTGCAGACTTTGTTGGGCAGCCCGTGGCTGTCGGCGGGGTAGAAACCCTCACGGCAGGCGGGGACGCAGCGCCAGTGGGGTGCAGGGCCCTCGGGGGTGCAGGGGGTGCAGTCCTCCTCGCTTGGCCCTGTGGGGACAGGGAAAAGGGCAAAATGGCATCTGGGTGGTTTTGGAGACAGTGCAAGCGTGGCCATAGCCCCACACGTGATGGGAG
Organism: Rhagologus leucostigma; assembly: GCA_013397725.1. Classification (NCBI taxonomy): domain Eukaryota; kingdom Metazoa; phylum Chordata; class Aves; order Passeriformes; genus Rhagologus; species Rhagologus leucostigma. The sequence goes on along the minus strand of VZTD01000896.1, from coordinate 449,089 downwards.
CACAAGCTTGGCTCTGTCTTGCTCACAAACAAGATGCTTGTGCTGCCACATGGTCCCACACATGTGCTAGGCTCCCGCCCCAAAAACCTCAGCTTCTGTCCCAAAAAACCCAGCCGGGACCCAGTGTCTGTCCCTCTGCAAAGCCAGGAGCTGGCTACCAGGGCTCAGTGAGGAACAGCACACCAAAATCCCCTCCGGGCCATCAGCTATCATTCCCAAGCATGCACCGGTTTGGGTTTCCCCAGGGTGGAAAAGGAGATACTAAACTGGGTCACAGAAGAGCTGGAGGAGGAAAGGGCTCCAGAGGGGAGCTGAGAAAGCAGGGTGCCCCACTCTGATGACTCTGTGTTGTGGCTGGACAGCAAAGCTCAGTGATGGAGGTGGTATCATTAAAGGGCTTCCATGCACCAAGCTTGAGAAATGGTTATGCAGGAAAAGTAGACGAGAAAAGGCTGGAAAAATAATTGTGGTGGAGAACATTCACACTGACTGGAATAAGAATTAGAAGGGAAATAATTTTCTTCAGGGATTAAGAGCCCATTCCCTTCCAGGCTTGCCAACAAGATCAATAAATATTTTGGATTTAGTCTAAGGCAATTGCCCATGTATGATAGAAGAGGTTCATGCCACTGAACGTGGATTGTCTGGAGATCATATTATCATCAGATCTATGATGATTTCGAGGGCAGACGCAAACATTAACAATGGAAAATAATTGGACTTGCAGGAATAGAGAAAGGCTTTAAAGGGAACTCTGAGCAACTTGAGGCAGCTGGGGTAAGCCAGGAGCGGCCAGCCCGGCACCGTGGGGCGGCTGGGATAACACGGGATAACACAGGATAACACACTTCAGCTGCCTGACATTTTTATCAGCTGCAAAGCCACCTTCCATCACTCCGAGAGGGTTTTACAGCCTCCCCCGCAACCTTATTAAACTAAAGCACCTGGCTTCGGGGAGATCGAGAAATAAAAAATGGCTCCAATAAAAATGTAAAAACTCCCCTAAAAGCCTTTCCAGCATGAGCATATACCTCACGGGATGTGCTGGAGAGTTGGGATTGCTCCCCTCCAGCACGCTCTGCCTCGGCTCAGGGTGGGTACAGTGGGGATTGGCTCCTGATGCACGAGGGTTTTGGGGTTTTGCATGGGATGCTGTGGGGCTAAGGACATACCTGTGCTGGCAGGGCAGGTCTCGCACCGCCGGGGCTCCTGGCTGAGGTACATGGCAGGCTGGCACTCTGGCACACAGCTTTCCCCTGCCAGGCTGCCGGGAAAGCAGAGAACATTTGCACCCAAAGCTACAGGATATGGGGACTCAACACAGCCCATTCCCCACATCTCCACATCCCCCAGTGTCCTACGGCATCCTCAGCCCACAGCGCAGGAGGTGTCAGAAAGCCAGCCAGCGTTTTAGGAGAAATTAAAATCCTGCCTGGACCAAAGGGACAGCTGTAGGTTCCTTAATTAAGTATCCAGGAGGAAATAAAATTATTTTTTTCCCATGGGCAGCCAGCCAGGCTCTCCCGAAGACCTTTTGCACCATTGAAGCTCCCCAGAATAAAAGGAAATTGGTTCAGCGCTGCGGCTGGGCCGGTGCTGCTTCGCCGTGGCAGGGATGATTTGAAGTCCCGGCTTAAAAGGATATTGGACAATAAAAAACAAGCGCCGTGCGGATTATGTCTGACAAGTGCCTCCACTTGTGCTTTTCCAAGGGAGTAGATAATCTTTTGGCAGCGGGAATTTCTTTGTCTGAGCGAGCCCCACTGCTACACCATGGCTCTGATTCATTTACAGTGCCTGAACACCACAGACTGCTATGGGGTTGTACTTCCCTGAGCAATTGGGGATGGAAAACAGCTTCTCCCTAGAGCTGACACTGGGCTCTGCATCCCACAGGTGCTGTAGGGCCAGCAGCAGTGGCACCCATTGCTCCTCGCAGGGTCAGGGCTGCCCTGCCGGCACCTGCAGTGCTGGAAAATCACTGTTCTGTACTAGCCCCACTCAACAGGTACATCAGATAAAATTTTCCGCATGGATAAATCTGAGGGAAGGATTTCTGCATTTGCAGGGAACATACTCAGCCTGCCAAGAGCAGCTCAGCCTGGTACCAGCTCTACACAGCACTTACCCACCACCCTGGAAAGAGCTGGGGAAAATGAAATTGAATTTAAATCACGGTTTTCAGCTAAGAAAGGGACACTAATCACCACCTTTAAATTCCCAGACCTCCAGCACACTGCACCACAGCTGCAGCACCATGGAAGCGAGACCTCTGGTCTTTAACTTAATTCACTCTCTAATTTCCCATCGGTTTTCCCAAATTTAAACCACAGGTATGAATGCTGCAGGTATAAACTCCTCCCGTGCTGGTGTTTTACCTGAATCCCTCTTTGCATGCAGTACATTTGTCTGCTTCGCCAACACATTTTTTACAGCTTTGATGACATTTCAGACAGCGTTTCTGACCTTTCAAAAAACAAAGCAAAGCAGGGAGCATAAAATCCGGACGGTGATTTGCAAGCAGTAGTTGGAGCCGCAAAGCCCCACTGCACCCCAGCACCAGCTCCCCGAGGTGGAAAGGCACACCCCTCCCCAACAGATCCTTGCTATTGCAGGTGACCTTATCTGTCACTGCTTGCTGAAAAGAAATGTGCTTTGCAAGCAGCCAGGATCATTAATTACAGTCTTCTAATTAAGAGCTTTGAGTTGAGTACCTCTACTTTGCACCACCCTCCGAACACCCAGAGGTCTTCCTCCTCCCTTCACTGTGCAAAGTGTGTCAAGGGGGAAATTCAAAGCCAATACTCAAAAATCAAGGTGTGTTCTCCACCCATAGCACTTAAAATAGAAGCAACCCCTGCATATCCTCATGCTGCAACTCGCAAGTGATAAACATCCTTACGTTCCTCGGCGTAGAACCCAGGCGGACACAGCACCACGCAGGTGCCCATCTCGGGGTGGTGGTAGAGGTTCCTCTTGCAGGCTGTGCACTGGCTCGGTCCCCTCCCGACGCAGCGCTCGCAGCCCTTGTGGCACCGCCGGCACCTCCGGGCGCCGTTGTCGCCGAAAAACCCAGCGGGGCACGAGCTCACGCACATCCTGGGGAAGGAACCGTGAGCAGCCGGGCTTTGGTGCCAGCAGCGGTCACCTCCCGCTCCCAGCACCCGCCACTGTCCCCTTGCACACAGCGTTTGGGGTGTCCCCCAACCTTGGCAGCAATTTGAGCTTGTTTACTTCTTATTCTGACGATTTACAGTGTCTTGAAAGTCACAGCTCTAATACAGAGATGGGGACTCTCTTGTCCCAGCTGAAGGTAAGGTTTCCCTGTGCCATCCCGAGAGACTGAGGAGTGGAAACCCCAGATCCTGAAGTGATTTAGCAACTCAGCTGGCTGTCCCTCAGGTGTTGCTGACCCCAGCTGGTGAAGCCAAAGCTTCTTCCCCAGCATGATCATGTGGCCAAGGTCCTCCAGGACTCTCCAGCTCCATGTCCTCCACCCCACTTTATCCTAATTCAATACAAGGATCCTCACACCTCCTCCATCCATTCAATTTCTCATATACTTCTTTCTCTGTGCAAACATCTATCACCCACACTAAGGTGTGAGACCTGAGGAAAGGTGCTGCTGCTACCCAGGCACTCCACAGGGACACCCCACCACCCCTCACCTGCCAGTTTTCACGCTGCCCAGGCTGTAGTGGATGCAGTTCAAGCACTGGTCAGCGTTGGGGCCATCGCAGCCCTGGTCACCACACTCAGGGTGGCATGGACCTGAGGAGGAAGAAACCAGCTCAATGTGGGAAAAGCTGAGCACCCTCCAGGCACCATTGCCAGGATGCCCTGAGCACACCCTCCCTGGACCAAAGGACACCTGGACCCTTCACCTATCTTATCCTATATCCTATATGTATTATATTTTAAATTTTATCCTATCTATCCTATGGAGCTGCATGGCTTTGTGTGCTTGTCTTTCCTGCAGCTCATCCTTCCCAGAATGAATCCCACCTGGCCATCCTCTGGCTGAACACTGGTGCAGGAGCAGCTTTGAAAGAGAGACCTGCTCCTCAGGGAGCAGCAGAGACACCCGCCCCTGCCCATGCTGGAGGAGGGAAGGTGGGCAGAGGAGCTTTTTTTACTGCTCAGACAGCTGCGCCACCAATTTGTGGCAGGAGTGCTAGGATGGGGCATTTCCTACCTTCTAATTTCACCATCCTGCTTCCCCGTGCTGGCCACAGGCACTGCTCCTCCCAGCCTGCCTCAGCCCCAGGCAGGATCAGGCCTCGTGGCTCCCCTAGTTTTTATCAGAGTCATTTTCCTGGGTACTCTGGGGAGAACAGTGTGGTAGCTCAGCCAGCACTAACCTGCGTACTCCTCCTCCTCCTCCGCCACCTCCACCTGGCTCTGCAGGAAGACGACTCTCGATGGCTCCATCTCTGATGTTGGCACTTCCAGTGACCTCCCCCGGGACTGGGGCCCACTCAGCGCAGTGTAGGGGTGCTCGCCTGTTCCGTAGAAGATGAGGCTCCACTCCTTCAGCTTCCCTGTGGGGCAGGTGCAACATCACTCATCCTGCTCCCCGTCTTGCCCATCTCTGGGGGACCCAGTTTTGGGGGAAGCAGGAGGAGGATGGACTGGACCATCAGGGTGTCACCAGTGGCACAGCAATGCAGAAGCAAACAGTGAACACCCAGAAATGTTCATGAGCCCCTCAGCTTCCAGCCCACACAAATGCAGCTGCTTAAGGCACTTACAAGGGATTTTTAATTCCATAACTCATCTGAGGAACCGCAGCATCACCACAGTCTCTGTGTCCGACACTGGAGAGAACCAGTAATTTTAAAAGCTCCACAATAGAGGATTATTTCTGTCTGACAAAAACCCCCCAGCACACACTGGATTATTTCTTGCTGCTGTTGCTCCAGCCATCTCTTTGCCTGACACAACAGAGGTCTGAGCTTGGCATCTCCAAAATACTGTGGTGCACCTGGTGAGACCCCCCAAGGCTTTACACCCACACCAAGACCCTCCACGAGCCACATGGCTTTGGGGAGAGAGTCCAAAAATGCTGCTGCTTCTTTCCAATGCTGTTTTTCTTCCAATTCCCCATCAATGCAAGTCACTTCATGCCCGCAGCGTGCTCGGCTTTAACTCCTAATCCCTGTGTTTCCAGGAAGGGCTTAAAATTTCCAATACCCAAATCCCTTGGCTCTCCCAAAGGCATGAGAGGACACACCTGCTGCACTGAGCAGTGCTAGTGCGGAGCCTGCGAACGGTCAAGCTCCGGCAGCATCAGCTGGGGAAGCGCCTTTGCCAAAAGAATTGAATTTGCTATAAATCTAAAATATCCTGTGTGAGGAAAGCCCAGGCTGCAGAGGGCCGATGTGGGGGTGCAGCAGTACCAGCGACATGACACTCGTAGTATTTAATTGATATTAAATTAACCAATTTAGTGGTATTAAATTAACATTTAATACCCATTTCTGCTACGAGCTGGGAGCATCTTCCCTCGTTTTCCTCTTGCTGTGCCCTCTCTGCTTCAAACCCAGTGGTGCAGACTTTTTGAGGAGACGACTTAATGCACTCGTTTTCATTTTGTTTTGCCAAGCACCGATGCCCGTGAGGGGCTCAGAAACACCCGCCACAAAATGTAAATACCGGGGGAAAAGCATCTCTGTGGGCACTTTGCTGCTGCTCTCTGAGTTCAAAAGATTTCGGGTGAAGGCGGCAAACAGAAACACTTTCTGTGCAATGCACCCCCACGTGCACCTCCCGCCAGAAAGTAGCGTGGGAGAAATTTTTAATATACTCCTGGCTTCCTATCAATGATTTTGTGGATTTAACACCCCCACAACACACTCCAGCCCCAGGCAGGATGCTTCATGTCCTGCTGCCCCCAGCCAGCAAGGCGGCTGCCGCTTCCTGGCGGGGCCGGATCCTGCCCACACGGCTCCTGTGCTGGGAGGGAGTCAGGGAGCAGGCGGCCAAGCTGAGGACAGGGGGACACAGCAGGGTTGGGGACATGCAGGGGGCCAGACTGCGCCCTGCCAGCCCCCACCAGCACAGTGGCAGTCCAGGGAGGATGTCCATCCATCTGCAGCCCGAGGGGCATCATCCCCTTGCGCCGTTGCACAACCAGCCCACATGCCAGATGTCCCAGCAGTGAAGCAAAACAAACAAACAACAATTACAGCTCTTGGGTTTCCTCGTTTTGACTCATTACAGTTTAATTTTGGAAACCTGGCTCTCGGGTGCAGCCAGTTTACTGCTGCTGCTGCGAGAAAACCGGCTTCCAGCTCAGCCAGACCAGCAGCCTCCTGCATTCAGAGCTGACGTTTCATTCCCATTTTTGAAAATCTGAGCAATACAGAGACCATAAAACTCAGAGCAAAATTTATAGCCAAGTGAAGCAGCCTACAAAGGGTTTTGGGAGCGAGAGGGACTGGTGGGCACTGGGGGATCCTTACCTTGTACAGCGGGGTTGCGCACTTGGGATGGCGTGTCGTGGATCTCCAGGGTCCACTCCCCTGCCGCCCGCTCCCCCCAGCAGTGGACGGTCATGAACTCCCAGCCCTTGAAGCCCTCATTGGAGTGGTCAAACACCCTGTAATTGTAATGCCATGCACCAAGAAATGTGGCTTTGAATGTCATATTTTATCAGAAAAGGTAGATAGGTAATTGAGGATTTTAGGGATCCTTGCATGCACACACCCTTGCACCAAGCTCTCCTGCAGCTGAAACCTGGTCATGCTCCCCACCTTCCCCAAAAACCCAAGGAAACTCACAGCAAGCCCCTAAAGGAGGATGCTGCCCAGCCCAGACACGCTCTGGCTGCTCTCACCTCCTGGCAAGGAGCTGTGACCGTGTCCCAGCTGGAGAGATGAGGCTGATCTGGAGGTCTCCCCGGCGTGGGTGGGCGATGCTGAGCCGCACCACGACGTGCTCCAGGTACAGCACGTGCTGGTCCCGGTGCTCGGCGCAGGCGCTGCTCAGGGTGCTGGCGCGCAGCACGTGGTCAGCTCGGATGTACCTGCCAGGGACAGGGCACAGCATCAGGATGGGGACAGAGTGCCCCTGGCTCCCAGGCATGGACGCCTTGTTATATTTGAACCTGGTCTCCTGCTGCTTCACAGCAAAAATTATCTTATCTGCCACTGCAATTCCCAGTGTCCTAGCACGGGAATTTGCTGAATTGCTGGATGGTAACGAGTTTGAAGTGCTTCAAAGATCTATGCCTTATGGGCTGCAAGGGCGCTGCTTTATTATAATTACGAGTGCAGTGCTCCTCTTTGGGCTGTAATTAGTGTCTGTATCAGATAAATAGCTTCATGAACACATTTGGCTCCGCACTCATTTCTGTTTTGCATATGCAAGTCTCTAAAAGACTTTTCTGATGAACAACTCTCTCGCTCTACAGCCAGGCATTGGTAAATGAGGAGTGTCCACTTGGTCAGATCCCTGATCCCACTCTTTAACCTAGGAGGGACTGACCTACCAAGGATGAGATGTGAACCTGAACTAGTTTGAACCTGAAGCCAAATTCAAAGAAAACCCAGACACTGGAAGTTTGGGAATCTTCGCAACAAATCACCAGTTTTTGGTGTCTTCCATCAAGACAAAGTATTTGGTGTAAGAGGGCGGAGAGACCAACACATCACCACTCCCGTAGGAACCAGCAGGAAAGGTGGGTTTGGTCTCTCACTGTCAGCCCTCAAAAATTCCCTGCTGATCACTGGTCTGGGAAGTGAAATCTTGCAAAAGGGAAAAAAAAATCACCCACTGTCAAAGCTGGCCCTGGAGAGCCCCGTGGGACCTGCACTTCACCAAACCATAGGCACAGACCCCACAGCACTCACTTGGGCACCCTGTCCAGGCTTCCCACACAGATGTGCTGGGGAGGAACCATCTTCCACTTCTTGGCTTCCACCACAATAGCGTCAGCATCCACCAGCCCAAAGCCATATAGATGGCTAACTGGAAAGAGAGAAGACTCAGAAACCTGTGGCCTTCCCAGCAGGGATCAGGAGCTCCTCCTCAGTGCTTGGTGGAGCATCCTCCAACCATCAGGGAAGGTGTGGAGTTGACCCCGTTGGGGTATGAGGTGCTTCAACACCTGGAGCTCATCACCCTCGCCAAGTTACACCCCAAATCCACATTGGCACCATGGAAAACCCATTGCTGGGAGCAGCCCAAGGAAAGTATCAAGAAACTCTGCAGCTCAGGAGAGTCCCCACCAAACAAGTTTTCCAAAGCTCTACCAAGCAAGAGTCTCAAGCATCTCACTCCATGACTTACTGACCTCTCCTCCCTTGACTTAACAGACTGAAGGTAGGAACCCCCAAGGAACCTAACAGTGGCCACCCACGGTGAACTGTCCCCATGACCGAAGCTCTGGAGACCTCTATTTTCCCTTGGCTGGCTGTTCTGGCCCTGCCACCTCCATCCCCAGGGCCTCTCACCTTTATGCCCTGCTCCATTGGTTTTCCAGTCAGGCGCTCGCAGGTGCCCCGGCCGTGAGGTTTTGACCAGCAGATGCTGGACGTCCCTCCAGGTGAGCAGGGGGCTGCAATGACACGTGGCTCATGGGGTGGCTCTGCTGTTCCCAGTCCTCCCAGCAGCAGCAGGTACCCCACTGAGTTAAAAATAAAACAAAAAACACACCCGCCACCCCTCTCTCCTGCTCGGAAAAAAGCAAGAATTGATGCTTTAAATGCTGACACCCTGCCAGCACTTGAGGTGCCCCAGCAGAGTGGTGTGCCCCAGGAAGGGATGCCACACGCCCATGGGAATTCCAGGATCTACTCCTGGATAAGGCTATTTAGCTCTCACACTCTAGGGTAGAAATGAAGCAAATCAGGAAGGTTTTCCCCATTTTTTTGTAGGAGATAGGGAGCAAAGCACATCCGGAGGCAGGATGGTGGGCTCGGCAGCTCGCTGATACACAATGCTGAGCAAACCTTCCCTTTATAGGAGTAACAGCAAAAAATTGCTGGAAATAAAACCTGGATTGTTCATTAAACAGAAAAATTAAACCCAAATTGCCTCTACCTCCCCAGACTGGGTTTCTGTGTTCAGAGTGCTGGACACTGAGTGCTCTGTGCTTCTGAGCCCCCTCACGACCCCAGTTTAGGGATACTGCTGGAGAATTTTCCCCACTTTACTTACAGTCAGTTGTTCAGCATCTCGAGCTGGGATTTATATTGCTCTCGAGCAACATTTAAAGAAAGAAATTCAATTTATTCTCTCTTGTCATAATGGAATGTCTGAGCACCAAGCTCTGTTAGTTAATGTTGCAGTTTATGCCTCAGCTAAACAATTCGAAAACTACATCTAAAGCTTTTAATATATTTGTAATAAAAACGGCATCTCCGGAAATGCTCTCACCCGACCTGGGTGTTGGGATTAAACCAGAGTAGGAGGAATGGAGCCGCAATCACCATCCCTGGATGAGAGCGCAGCACTGCCCTGAGGCTTATTTTTTTTCCCAGCTTTAATTTTATTTCCACTCCATAAAAATAATAATAAGCTCATGAGAAGACACTCCATGAAGTAACACAGGGATGCCCAAGGGCTGTTCCTGGGCTGGGGCCATGATGGCACCAGGATGGGACCAGGATGGGGACAAGAGGAAAAGAGCAGCTCGTTTGAACCAGGGGTGTGTCGCTGACAATGAAGTTCTGTGAGTTTCTGACATTATGAAAAAGTAGTCCTTTTCCCCCAGAAATGCAACACTTGCTGAAAACCATCACTTCTACTGACATTTCCCAATGTCTGTGATGTTTTCTGACTTTTTTTTTCCAGGAAGTATTTATAAAACTCCTGTTGGAGCTGTCTGTCAGCAGTTTCAATGCACCTACTGAAAAGCCTGACTGATGTCACCAACCCCAAACTTTTCAACAGATGGCAACAAGTGAAGAATTAGATCAATAAAACACCTGTGGGAAGACCAGATTCAAAACAACAATGCTGTATAAAACCTTGCTAGAAAGGAGTGATTTAAAATAACTTTGTCCCATTTTGAATCACTCCAGAGGAAACAAAACCACCTTGTTTCTTTCAGGTTTTGCTCACCAGGTGCTAAATGTGGGAACATTTCTCCTGACGAGGTTACACTTACTTTGCCTCCAAAGCCAGGGCGATGATGCCTGCGACCATCGGGGCGGACACGGAGGTGCCAGTGTGGCCGTCGGTGCAGCGGTGCCGGAGATCCGTGGTGACCTGTGGAGAGAGGAGATGCAGCCCCCAAAATGCTCTCAGCATGGGCACTACCCCATCCAGCACCCCAGATTTGCTTGGGATGCTGCCAGAGAGGAGCTGAGCCTGCTGGTATCCAATCCCTGCCATGACTCCAATGCCACTGGGGTGCACAGAGCCCCAAAAATGGGCTGCAGATACATTTGGTGCATGAGAAAAACACCCCTGTGCTTCCATTTTCCTCTGCTCAAAGGTGCAAAAACTATTTGAAAGGGGAAAAAAGTCCATTTGGCTGTGGATCAGCTGGAGGAAAAGACGATGCAGCAGTGTGAGCAAGGCAGAGCTGGTGTGGGTACACATCCAGGGGTGCATGTTGATCTGGGCCATATTAAACACTTTCCTTAAAACCTCCAACTCCTGGTCTTGGACAAGAATTTCCGTTTGCATAGGGGAAAATAAAAAAAGCCATTTCGTGCTTTTTTGTTCTAACACAGAGCATGATGTTTGGGTACCAAAACTTTGGAGAGGAGGTGGGGGGCCAAGAGATGTTTTTTCTCATTTTAAAAGGCTCCTAAGTTTTGATTTAATCTGGTGATTTCTGGATGGGAAGCTGGTTTGGGTTTTTCCCAACAATGCTCCAGTAGCACTGGACTGGGGCTGGCCTCAGCTGTGCAAACACTCCTGGGATGCCATGAAAATGGCACTTGCAATCTGTTTTCTGGCTGGAAATTCATCTTTTGGGGGCCAAAGAAATCACTCTTTAATATCAAAAAAGATTATTTACTTGTTCAAAAAAAAACCCTACACAATTTTTGGTCAGAAGACCTCACTTGGGTGGAAAACTCCCTCCCCAGGCTGGGTAAGGTGCTGTGTTGGTGGGAGATGTTTTACTTCCCAAGGTTCAGATGATGCACAGGGATGTCGGTAATGATCAGCCTTGGTGTGACCAGGCTACAGAAGCTTTTGGGACAGGGCAAATAGAGCCTGGGTAGCAGGGAAAACTGCACTGATCCTCATGTGCACACACTTCCAGGCAGTTCCTTGGCTCCAGAAAGTCTCAGCTCCCAGTTTGGGACTGCCACATCCCTGTTAAATGCCTCCATCCTCCCTCTTTTTTCTCTCTCAGGCTAAAAATCCTCAAAATTCACTTTATTTAAAAAAAAAAAAAGATAAAGTGAGCAAGTACTTTGGGGAACAGGTAAATATTTACATCGGTATTTTTGCAAACCTCCAGCCCTTTCACCCAGTTACCAGGGAAAACACGACATCCCTGAGATCTTGATGACTAGTGTAAAACCCACTGCAGAGCTAAGGACAAAGCCTGGCTCTTACAGCTGAGCCATCACCCAGCCCAGCCATGCAGAAAACACCCAGGGGATGCTGCCCCACTCAATGTTGGGGTGAAACTCACAATTTTCCTCTCATAAAATGCCCCGCTGCTGTAGGTGGTGGCGAGGGTGGAGGCACATTCCTCCAGGTACCAGGGCTTGTAGCCATTCTCAGTGGTGCTGCTGATGGAGATGGTGTAGATGCTGTTGGTGTAGCCATCACAGGAGCAGTAATCGCCCTCTCTGCCGCCGTTCCCTGATGCCCAGACGAAAATGGACCCCAGTCCCCTGCGACCCTGTGGGCACAGAGGGGATGGAGGGTTAGAGGAGGTGTTTGCCCAGGATGAGAGGCCATCTCGGCATGGGGAGGAGAGGGTAAGTCTGATTTTTGGAGGTTTGGTTAGGGTGGAAGGATGGGTCCCACCCTGCCCAGTGCTCACCCCCATGCATCAGTCCCCATACATACATCCCTTGGCTCAGCCAGTTCCAGTTTACCGGCAGTGATTCCCCACAAGGATGGGAGAGCCTCCAGCAACAGGATTTTGGCATTTCCCATGGTAGAAAACATCTTGGGTACTCAGGAGTCCCTGGCAGAGGCGCTAACACACAGCATGGTGCTTTTTGGGATGGCCCTGCAGGAGGAACTGGCAGGGAATCCCCCAAACCCCAAATCGCCCAAGCCCACAGAGCCCCTCGTGAACCACCCAAACCACCAGAAACCTTTTCCCAGCCTATCCTTTAGGTCCCTTTTTTTTGTCTTTTATTTTTTAAATCCCAGCCTTTTCTCCCCTCCCCATCACTTATCCGTAACATCTGAGGGAGCCATCCCCAGTGGGTACAGCTGTGGGACCCCATCGGGAATTGGGGGGTGGGAGGGGTGTGCCTGCTGCCCAGACCTCCCTGGAGCAGGGGGAAAATCCCACCTGGCAGCAGCAGCCATGGTGCCAGTGAGGGGCCCCTAAAGAAGCCAACACCATGGGAATGAGCCCCATTCACCCCTGCATCCAACCCACTGCCAGGACACCCAGGAATAACCCAGCCCTGCGGGGGTTCACAAGCAAGGTGCCGACATCCCAAAAAGGAGGATTTTTGGTGATCCAAAAGGGTTAGGGGCAGGAAATGAAGTGGCTGGTTCTCTTCCGTGCCCCGTAAGGCAGGGCTCTCCAGGGAGGACGGAGCGCTGCCGGGCTTGGCAGGCGATGGAAGCAGCGGAGCAGCCCCATCCTCCCCACGGCTGCTCCTGCCACGGAGAGATTTCGGCGCTTGCCTGGGCAGATCTGGTGTTTACCTCCCTCCCACTGCTCTGCGGCAGCTTTCTCCACAAAAAATAGTAATAACAATAATAATAATAATAGTAAAGCAACTTTGCTCTGGAGGAATTCACCGGGATTTATTGTGGGCTTTAGGCACTGGGGGGAACGGGATGGTTTATTACCTGTCTCACCCCCCTCCTGGGGCAGAGGCTCTCTGAGCTGACCCTGCCTCTGGATACACAGTCTAAGACAGGCTCTTTCCTTACTTTATGAAAGTTTTCATTATCTGGGCTGCCTCCCAGCCAAACTGGGTGGGTATTTCCCTAGCAAAGATTAATAGAGCTGTCTGGAGCTCTGCAAGAAAAAGTGCAATTGCCAAGGGAATTACTGCCCTGCTCTGCGTCACAGAGAGCTCACCCCAGCTTGCCAGCCCACCAAGCCTCCTGCTGGCATCTCCTGTTCCACTTTCCAGGGTTTCCTGGATCTCCAAGGTGGCAGCATCCCAGCCCACATGCTCGGCGCAGACAGTGACCGTCTAGTTCGCCCACACCAAAGTCACCTCCAAGGATGGGTCCCAATGCATGCAACCCAAGCTTTCCCAAATCGCTAATCAGAGGAATACAACCAGGCACAATTGGCCAAGCATGTGGAGCAATGATTTTGATTGGGATCAGAAAACTGGAAGCCTAGACCTTCCTTTCATCCCTTACCCTGAGTGTCGCACCCATGGGGACCTGAGAAAGGCTCAGACCTGCTCCAAACCCTCATCCTCATGATGCCCAGGCAGGGCTGTGCTGGGGGAAAGTGGGTTTGGAGCCAGCACGGTCACATGAGGACATGAACAGGCACATGAATGACATTACAACAATGCACACCTAACACCTGACAGCATTTCCTGATGGAGGGAGAGCTCACCATATATTGCAGCTCCCTCAGATTGGAAAAACCCACTCTCTCCCTTTGCTCTCAAACAAGGAACAATCAAGATTTCCGTAAGCAGACCCCAAACATCCAGCTTCTTAATTTGCCATCCTCCTAAGCCAATGCAATGCCAGTGCGGGGCTCCTGGCTGCTATAAAACCTGGATCTGGACATCATTTAAACCAGGGAATCCCTCCCAGGCCAAGCTGGGGCTGATCCAGCTCACCCCAGCAGCTCATGGGTTGGCTGTGGGATGCACAGCATCTCCTGCTTCCGCAGCGCTGCGGGGCCTGGGTGTTTGCCCAACGGCACTCCATGAGTGACCAGGATAAATATCCCCTCGTTAGCTCGGGAACTAATAAAGTGTGGCTAGAGGAACAAGAAACAAGATGATAAATTACCCCAGCGCAGTCCTATCGCTAATAGATAAAGGTTATTTTAATGTTTCCATTAAAAACTCAATTTTAAGGATTTATAACTCGGTTACAGCTGTTTGCTCGGGCTAAAGGTGGTGGTTAACTATCTGCCTGCAGCTTTCCTTCTTATTTAAGGAGATGGAGTTGGCAATTACAAGCTGTGCATGTGGGATAGTGGGTGCTGCAAACACAGGGTGGCAGTGGGGAGAACAGGGTGTCCCCCAGGGAGGCAAAAACAAGCATCCCAGGACAGTGGGGCTGTGCTAGGCAAGTACCCTGCTGCTGCCCGTTTGCTCCTGCATGGAAAAATAGGTCTAAAAAGCAGCTTGTTCCCCCATATTTACATGGCGTGAACTCCCCGGCACTTCAATGGATTCCTCGGCAGGCTCACCGCCCCAGCAGGAAATCAAGTAAACAGTGGGAAAAACACTCCACCCTATTTTTAGATAAGAGGCTGCCCCGACTCCCGGCACGCTGCAGGAAGAGGCAGCAGAGGAAGGAGTGGAGGCAGAGGTTGAAGTGGGGGCTTCACAGCTCAGCCTGGGGCTGCTGGCAATGGAACCCCAACCCCAGATCCTCCAGAGCACCCAGGGAACATCCACCGTGGAGCCCTGAGCCACTGAGACACCTGCAGCACCAAGCTGCCAAGAAAGTCCTTTTTCCCAATGCTTTTAGCCAATACTGGGCATTTTCAAAAAGTACTCAAAAAGGGAAGGGGCACAGAAAGGCCAGGGTATCCCCAGCAGGGATTGACAGCTGTCAATCACATGTGATGTTGGCTGAACTTTCTCACCGGAGGATCTCAAGGACAGCAATCCATTGTCAGATCCTGTAGCAACACTCATGTCCCTCCCCAGCCATGACACAGCCACTGGTGGAAAAACCAGGTGGAAAACCAGGAGAATGCTTAACATAACAGAGACCCCTGGAAGAGGATACCAGGAGCCCAAGGAGAGTAAAGGAGGGGGTTGGACATACTGGGGTTTGTGATACTGCTGCTTCCGTCCAGGCCAGCATCCGGGGGGACATTTTGGGGTGCAAAGTTAACCCCCCAAAAACCACTTTGGGTTTCTCATCCCGGCAGAGCTTTGCAACACAACCTGGGGCCTCCCTGCTCTGCCAGGGCTCTGCCAGCTGTGCTGAGGGGTCCCACCATCACCAGGAACCTCCCGCCGTCACCACCCTTGGCTGCCAAATCCACCAGAGCTCTTAAGGACGCCAGAGAAAACTAGGAAAAATTAGAGATGATTGGGTCCCCCCCGCCCCAGCCCTAGTGCTGGCATCGCCTCAGGGGGCCGAGCTGCCCATCCCCGTGCCAGACCCCGGGCCAGCCACGGCCCTTCCCATGGGACAGGAGGAGGAGGGCGAGCGCATGTGGGCGCTGTGGGATCCACACCTTTTTAATGCCTTGCTCAAAAGCCTGTTTGGCCAATAGACCAGGTCCATCAACTGTCTTCCCATCATCATCTGGCCCCCAGCTCGCGCTGTAAATGTCAATGTAATCGGGTCTGATGCCAAGCGACTTCGCTTCAACAACATCTGTTACATCTCCATCTAACATACGAATGCCTAAAAGCACAAAAACATCAGACATTAGGGCTTCATGGCGTGGATGACAGCGTGAGGATTGCAATCAAAGGGCTTTGTTAACAGCAGCGGAAACCACACGGCTCAGGCGTGCCTGGAATAGCTTCAACCCGCGGCCCCACATGCCAACGAGCCTGGCAGCAGGATGCTGGCGAGGTATTGGGGAAGTTTTCTGTGTTGCTGGCTTCATGGCAAGTGATGGAGAAGGGGGTGTTAAAATTCACTTCCCCTCCACTGGTGGGGAATGGGTGGTGGTAGTGGTACTGCACTGCCCAGTGACAGAATCCCCCCACTAAAATCCTTTTTTCTCCCCTTTTAATTCCTTAGCTAGCATATTTCTCCACCTGGAATATACTGGTGTTTCCTGAACACTCATGCCCCCCAGCTTCAGGCACACTGGTGGGATGAAGCCCCACCCCTTGAGTGGAGATGACTGTGACTGTCCCCAAACCCCATCACTGCCCAACTGATGCCAGTGGTTCCCTGGAGAGGGAGAAGCCCCAGGAAAAAACCCAGGCTGTGGTTTGTATGGCCAAAATCAGAGCCAGGACCCCAACACATGGTGGGACAACAGTGCCACCTGGGATAACTCTCACTTCCAGCTGAGAATGCCAGCAGGTACCAGCCAGGATGCTCGCAGGCAGAGCCCACCAGCCATGGTGGGATGGGTTAGGGGATTGCTGCCCACCCCCAGACTCCGACTGCTGCAATATGAGAGCACAACTCCCTCTGCTCTCCATCACCCTTTCCCTGCTGGATTTCCTCTCCACACAGTGGGTAGAGGGTGCCAGGCACCCCCACAGGCTGCCCAGAAACAGCCCATGCAGGAAAAGCAATGCTAGAGATTTCAGCATTGTATTTTGTCAGCCAGGGAGAGTCTGGTTTATAAAAATGCATTTCCCCTTCCACATGTATTTTGTCTTAAAGCAAACAAATGCAGGCAGATGTCATTCCAGCTGCAGCTGCACTCTGGACACCAGTCAACTCAAATATCTCCTTCTGACACTGTCCCCGACCAGCCAAAACCAAGCTTAGAAATGTAAAACCAGGGAGAAGAGCTGTTCCCAAAAAATTCCTCTTTGTCAACAAGAAAACACAAGGAGAAGGGGTGAAAAGCCAAGCCCAGTGTCTGAGCTGCACATAGCAAGGAAAACCAGCTGAGGGATGGGGTTTGTACTTGCTGAATGTGGCTGTTTTCATCAGCAAGCCCAAAATCAGCCTAAAGTCAACCCAAAGCCAACCCAAAGCCTGCCCAGAGAGAGCCACCCACAATGAGGGACTCCCTGGTCAAATAATGGGGAGCAGGAGGGAGCACAGGTGGGTGCTGCAAAATAAATGAGTTGTGTGTCACACAGGGACCAACACCAACCTCCAAAGCAAGCATTCGAGGAGAGGGAAGAGGAGGAGGAATGGCAGGAGCCCTTTCCTTGAGCAGTGATGTGTTTTGCCCAAGGCGTATGAAAAGCAATGCAAGAGCACTGAAGAGCAGCCAGTAAAATTAGATGGGAGCTCTCAGAGTGTGACAAATAGGCTTCCCCAACAAGTTGCACTCATTAATCGCTGCTTTATTTGTGTAATCCATCTAAAATCACTCTCACTGCAGCTATAGCATATTTTCCTCCATGATCCCAAACTTGATACGGCTCAGACTCTATTTTTCCCCCTCTGCCTGCTCACGTTGTGGGAAGCCCCCGGCCTCCAGCCCTCTGCCAGGTGCCTTGTCTCACTCAACACCTCCCTAGCACACCCCTGAGGCAAGGCACTCGTTAAAGGGAACAAATTAAAATGAGACCCAGAGGTCGTCATAAAGTCAACAAGGAACATTCGTCTCCACAGCTGCTGTGGAGAAAGGAGCATGAGGGAATGGCCTGATCCTGCAGGATCCAATAAATCCCACCATGAGCTTTGCCTTGCTCTGCTGCTGCTTGGTGTGTGCTCGGAGATGGGTTTTCAGAGGCAAGAAGCCGCTAAGAAGCAAGAAGCCATCACACACGTAGGAGACACACGAGATGGGATGGGATGATGTGCTGTAAGCCCCTACCAGTCCACTCTTCACCCTCCCCGGGGTTATTTTTCCCTCTGGGGATTTCCCCAGCACAGACAACCACTGGAGGTGCTTGGCCAGGAGCAAGATCCCTGTGGACACTGCTCCCATGCAGACACAACCCTAAAAAAAGCTATTTCCTGCACAGCCAGGATGAATAAGCCAAAAGAAGGAATTAAGCCCTGAATCCACCCATGGGCACTTGGGTCCATGTTCCTGATGGTCACTTCTCCCAGCACTGGGGTGGTAAGAGGGGCTGCAGGAAAAGCCCTTCTCCTGTTCCAACCATGCCAGGGATGGGGCTGAAAGCTCAAAGAACTCAGGTCCAGGCATTTGTCTCCTACATGGTTCCACCAGCCGTGTAGGTGGGACACCACACTCCCATCCCCGCTAAGACCCTCATCTCCCCAGGGTTGCCTTGGTTGGCCAGAACTGCACCAGCTCAAACCAGCTCGGCTAATGCAAATGAACTCAGCAACTCTAATTAGCACCAGGATCCAATTTGGTGATAGAGATTCATTTGCTTTCACAAATTTTCATTTTCATTTGCAAATAACACATCATGTTATTTGAGGGATTGTGCAGAAGATCCCTCCAATATGCATCTCTGGCCCCCCACTTCTTGGTGTTTTTTCCCCTAAGGGTATTTTGAGGGTCTCCCCAGTCCCCCTGCTCTGAGTGGCTCCTCCACAGCCCTTGACACCACAAATGAGTGACATCAGCTCTGAACCTCAGCCAGCACCACTGACCATAGCAAACACAGCCACCCCAAGGACAGACCCCCCCAAGAGCAGTTATGGACTTCTGGGATGAAAACACCACATCCTCAATCCATGTGCACCCTCACGGCAAGGATGCAGCCCAAGCAGAAAGTTTCCACCCCAAATACATGGAGCCAGAGCCCCTTGCGTGCCGCATCACCCATCCTCCCCCAGCACCCCGGGGGTTCCCTGCAGCCAAGGCACCAAGGAGGAGACTCTCTCCCGGGGGAGCAGCATCCCACCACCTGCCCCAGGAGCCCATTGGCGTGACCAGGGTGGGCATGGTCCCTCAGGGGGATGGTGAAGGACAGGGGAGCTACAGAGGCGCCAGCCTCACCTCCGATGCGGGCATTGTAGGCGATGCCCACGATGCAGTAGGAGTTGTTCGCCGCCGCCGCCACCTCCCCCGCGCAGCGAGTGCCGTGCCTGCAAGGAGAAACCCCCCATTAGCTGATGGCCATGGCAAAGGATCCCTCCAGCCACACCCCACCCAGCATCCAAAACTGGCCCCAAGGCTGGAGCAGAGGAAGAAACTGCCCAGAGAGATGGAGAGCCCTTACTCAAAACCCACAGCAAGCGGGTGGAGGAAACTAATGCTGAAAGCAATTTGCTGTTTGCATTTTGCACCTAAATCCAATCTGCTGTTTGCTTTTTACACCTTGAGGCAACTTCCTCTTTGCATTTTGCACCTAAATGCAACTTCCTCTTCGCATCTTGCACCTCTATGAAGGCTGCTCTCTGCATTCCTGTTTCCTTTCCACACGTATCCGCCCCACTTTAATTGAAGACCAAACAATGCATCCAGGCTTTGCCATCTCAGCCAGCCATCCTGACTCATGTGGTTCAATCCCCAGCAAGGGCAAGGAACCCCCTGGTGCTGTCTTGGATGGCTGGAGGGTCCCTCAATTAGTGTGGTTGGCACCGGCTGGATTTGCATTAAACACAAGGACTCTGTGCAAAGCCCTTAACACAGCGTCCTCTGCAGCACTGGGAATGGGGAAAGGGACCTGGAAGACACCCCAGAGGGACACCCAGCCTCAGGGACCCCCCAGACCCCTTACTCCACGGCAATTATCACCACATACTTGTTCTCATTGCTGGCATCGTAGCGTGGAGTTGGGTCATGGTCGTTCCCATTGACATCGTAGCTTGCAAGAGGGTCCTGAAAATATGTGGTCACCATTAGATTCAACTTACCAGGTGGTTGTGGTGGCCAGTAGCTGGAGTGATGGCCAACGCAGGCAAGCAGGGCAGAAAATTACATTTTCCCCTTAGTTTCTGACAGTTTGCTCAGAATAAATAGTTTTAGGCTGCAGTCCTGCATGTTTCCCAGAGGAAATATCCTGCTACCTCAGGGACTGTTCCTCTGAACCCCAAATCCTGCAGGGTCCAGCATCTCCCTCCCTCCCTCTGTGGCCATGTGGTGTTTGAGCTGGGGCTGAGAGGGTTCATGCAGGTTTTTGGCTCTGCCCTGGTGAGCATAGGGAGGAGGCTGCTTCCCAGGCAGCTGCAAAGGGAGTTTCCCACAAACCTTCTTATCTAAAAACCTCATTTCCTTCTTAAAAACATCTCAAGCTTTTTTTTTTTTAAAAAAACCTTTTCCTCTAAATATGCCAATGCACAGACTTCAGCTGTGTTTACACACTGAAATTCTCCATAAATCAATTCGTGGCGAGGATCAGCCTTAGTCCATCCCATCCATCCCCCAGCTCACATAGTTTTGCAGGAGGTCGGGGTGGTTCCTCTCTATGCCGTCATCGAGGATGGTGACCACCACGTTCTTGCCTGTGTAGCCCCTCTGCCAGGCTGCCAGGACGTTCATCTCCGACCTGCACCGACTGCTTTTGTCACCGCAGTGCTATAGGGACAAACACAGCTGTAAAAGGGCTGCAACCCCATTCCAGCCCATCTAAGCAAACAGCCAGGCTGGGAGCCCATTTAATCAACCAGAAAATATATTTACAACCCACCCCCTGCCATATAACTTGCAGATTTGTTATAACTTTACTCCACAGATCAAACCCATCCAGCAGCAGTTAATCCAGGCAATGCTATCTCCCTATTATTCTTTTCTTCTTCCATTTCAAGTACTATGGGCTCTTGGGTTTTGAAGTGCTCGCTTCCTTTCCGCCCTTAATTTTCAATGAATTTCCCTGTCAAATACAGATCGATGAAGCAGGCAGGAGAAAAATTATATTACAAATAGATGGCTGCAGCTCTGGGATGGGTAAAATACAGCAGTGCTGCTCCCAAGCCTTTGCTGTGCAGACCATGATGAGGGACTGCTAACAAGGGTGAAACACTTCAAACCAGACCCTCAGGTGTATTAATTCACAATTTTAAAATCCTGCTGCCAAGCACATTTGCTGCTATTATTTCATTACTGGCTGGGCTGAGAAAAGATTGATGATGCATTTGCTTAGAAATAAATGACTCCCCATAAAGCAGTGATAGTGAGACACCCACCAGGTACCACATGTTGGGCCACACTGGGTCATTGAAGGGCAGGGCATGTGGCTCCCCTCGGACCTGCCTCTTCACCCTCCTCTTCACCTCCTGCTGCTGCAGCCAGTCCACCTGCAAGCAGAGACCTGGGTCAGTATCACCCATGGGCACTGAGGCTGGCATTGTCCACTGAAATGGGATGTGGGATGCAGAAGCAATGCCAACCCCAGCCTGAACCCATTCCAGCATCACCCCATGCTCTGGCAAACCCCCATCTCTGTGGCCAGAGCTGCTGTGGAGACAGCAGCTCCATTTGGAAGGAGACAGGATGGATGGACAGACAAACAGGGTGAGCTCAGCTCTTTGTGTTGTCTAAGCCAGACAGCAGATTCCTCTGCCGGTGCAGCAAAACCCTGGAGCACAAATAACGTCGCCTCCGAGCGCGTTCCTAAACCCCCCTGGCTTAGCGAAGCACAGAAGCACGCGCTGGAGTCCCGCTGGAGACAGATCACATATTTCAGTGTTTAGTCAAAGTTTTGGAGAAGACTCAGGTGCTTGGCTTAGTTTTTGGGCTGATCCTTCCTGCCGGCTGGGAGGCAGCAGCTCAGCCCTGAGACTGTGCCACCTGGCTCCGGGGCTGCTCATTCTTCGAGCTCCTTCCTCCTGATAAAATAATAAAAACTGGGGGCTTTACCCAAGCACAACATGCATTTCCCAAAAATATGTGATGGCCACACACGGCTGTGGCAGATCTCAGGGGACGTGGCCAGTTCCACAGAAGTATTTTTGGCAGCGGCTGCGTGTGAGGTGGCCTTGGAGCTGACCACTCTGACATTTGTTTGCTTTCCAGCGGGGCATGACACGCAAAGAGATCAAACGGGAAATGATCCGGAAAAGGCCATGATTGGGAAATGCTGGTGTTTGCCCACGGTGCTGTGGCGGGAGCTGCCTAAGGTGCTGCTTTGGAAGCAGTCACATCCCATCCTTGTCAAGCATTAACCACCCCTCAGACCCTTTATTGCCACACAAAGGGCTTTCCTGGCTTCAGCATGGAGGTGAAACAAAAGTTTAGTGAAAAAAGGTTATAAAAGTAATTTATAGACCAAATCTTTACAGGTGTTCATGCTGGGGGAGAAAGGAGGCACCAGCCACTGAACTGTGAGGGCTATGTGGCACATCCCTCCTTGCTGGACACTTTCTTCCTGATGGCTTCGGGTCTTTTGGGAGCTGCTCATAGGGATGTCTCTATTGTTGTGACTAAGGTTTTGTAACAAAAGGAATAAAAATACAAAGTGCAACTTTTGTTGAGCTCATTTATGTAAAACTGTCAGATGAACTGAGTTCTTGCACAGTTTATAGCTTTGTGCCTCGCATGGAGGTGGATGTCACAAACCCGACAGCTTCCAGCCTAGAGCTTGGGTTTTAAACACATATATATTATAAAGAAAAAAACACTGTTGAAAGGGAAAAAAAAAATGTATTTCATAGAAAAATGATTTTCCACGCTGCCTTGGCTGCCGACAGCGCACCGCTTTGCTTACACAGTGATGGATTTAAACACTGGAAGCAAAAATATAACTTCATGGTCTAGTTAAAAAAAAATAAAAATACATTAAATAGAGGTTATGGCCCAAATAATGGGCTTTTTTCCTTAAAGCACCACTCCCTGGCAGCATTTCCATGGGTCTCACTGCCCGAGTCACAGCTACCACCTTTCCCTGCTGCTTTGCTGGATGCAGCAATGATGGTAAGGTGTGGGATTTTGAGAGTTTTGCCAGGAGCTGCCTCATGGGGATGTCTTTATCTCAAACAGGCTCCTGATCGACCCCAGAGCTGCCAGCCAGGAGTCAATGGAGACGTCATGTGTGGACACAGGGAATTCAGCAGTTTAAGGACATTGATTTCAAGGAAGAGTCGATAGATCAATGTGGCTGGCACAGGAAAATGGGCAAGCAGGAAGGAGTCTGGGGCATCCCTGCAACAGCTCCTGCAGCTCGTGAAACTCAGATCCACTGCTGATTCAGGGTGGGGGGAAAGCTTCTTGGAAATGTAAAAAAAAAACTAAAAGAAAGGCTTTTTACCTACTGGAAATGGCCCAAACTCTGGTCCCTGCTCTACCCCTGCAAACCCTAATTATTGCAGAATCACAAACTGGTTTGGGTTGGGAGGGACCTTAAAGCTCATCTCATTCCAAATCTTCTGCCATGGCAGAGACACTTTCTACCAGACCAGGTTGCTCCAAGCCCCATCCAACCCGGCCTTGAACATTTCCAGGGATGGGGCAGCCACAGCTTCTCTGGGTAACCTGTGCCAGGGCCTCACAAGCTTTGCAGCCAAGAATTTCTTCCTAATATCTCATCTAACCCTGCCCCTCTGGCAGTGGGAAGCCATTCCCCCTCATCCTGTTACTCCAGGCCCTCATTCAAAGTCCCTCTCCAGCTCTCCTGGAGCTCCTTTAGGTACTGGCAGCAAATAGCGATAAGGTGACTGTGAGTGGCACCGAAGGACCCCATGAGGAAGCATAGGCAGCCCCACGCTGGACCCTTCACCCTTGATGGAAACAGAGTGGGAGCTTTTTATGCTCCCCCTCACTTTGAGATTTTCAGTGGATGAGGCCCGGATCTGGCCAGCCTAGGAGGCTCCACCAAACACAATAACCAGCACATGTGAGGGTGCAATTCCCTTTGCAGCTCCAGAAAAGTGATAGTCTGACTTATCCCAGTGGGTGTGCAGGAGTTACAGTGGAGATCCAGGATAAACAAGATGGTTCTAGCACATGTTTGCCATAAAGCACAGCAAATAATTCAGATGGAGTTGATTTTGCCATGGTGCATGGCCAGAGGCACAGGGACTAAGGCCGTGGCATCCCCTGATGAGGATTAAGAGACTGGAGCAGTGAGGATGGAGGCTGAAGCACTACATGGACCAACACGAGCACCTCAGTGAGCCAGGAAAGTTTATGGCAATAAGAGACGCAAGTGGAGCCCTAAGAGGTGTGGCACAGCATGATGTGACCCCACACTGCATCCCACTGTCCCTCCCCACTTCCCACCACCACAACCTGTCCCCAAAATTGCTAGATTTGCCACATTCTTCCTCCCTTTCCATCACCTGCCACCTCCCTTTCCATCTCTTGGCTATCAGCCCCAGAAGGAGCAGCCAGCTGCAGGGTCTCTTGGAGCAACAGGGCAGCTCAGGAGCACCGTGGTCACACAAGAATCAAGACCCCAGCTGCTTCCCTGTGTGTCCTGGAGTCTCTCCTTTCCCAGACTCTTCCTGAGGGCAGAGAGCTTGGCCATGGTCCACCTGCCCAGCTCATGCCACCGACCCCCACAGCAAACAAATAACAGCCCTGGAAACAATAGCCCCTGGAAGGCATGAACCACCCAACATCTGCAAACAACCGGATTGGCTGGTTCTTCAGGATTTCTGCAAGATTTGTTTCCATCTTCCCTATTCCATCTCCTGTCCTCGTGCCTCGAGGTGATGTTCTCCTGCATGCATGCTAAGCTGGTGCCATCCAAATGCATCACTTAAACGATTTGCAAATGTACACAGGAGAGGGGGAGAGACAAGACATGCCAACAGGTTTTGAACTGATAAGGAGGGATTAAGAGAATAGGAGTTAATTGCTCCAGCTTGGAGCCCATAGAGGAAGGTAAGGTAAATGTTAATATGACTAAAAGCCAATTGATTTAGTTTGCATTATAACCAGACTCATTTAAATGGGGGTATTTCAAATGCAGAGAATTCATGGTTTGCTGGGATGCCTATGCACTCCCCTGAGGGCAAACAGCTTTAATTAAAGCCCAGCACACTTCCAGGGCACCAGACTCCCCTCGACGAAGTTTCCCCCGCTAGCAACGCAGCCATGGTACGCCTCCTCCTCAAAAATGTGCTACAGACCTTGTCCAAATATTTCACAGCAAATCTTTCCGGAAAGCCTGGGGAGGGCAAGGCTGCTTTGTGTCTGGAGAGATGTGGATGGGACGTGCAGTGCTGAGTGGGTTGGAGATGTCTTGGGAAAGAGCATCCCAAGGTGTCTGGGAACATCCCAGGGTGGCCAGGAGCACCCCAAGGATGGCCAGGCATCGCTGCAGGCACCAGCAGCTTGCTACAGCACGGGTACCTTCACCAAAATGGCTTTTTCTGCTTTTATGTCCCCCTCTCCCAAAAAAAACCTCCTCACCATTAACCCTTCCCCTGCTCTGCACAAGTCACATCTCGCAGTGCTCAGGAGGAGGAGGACAACCAAAGGAGAGCCCCAGCCCTTCCCTATCACCCCAAACCCAGCTCGTCCAGGTCCCTCCTTGTCTTCTTCTCCCCCACCCCATTACTTTTGTCAATTCAGCTGCACTGAAAATCCCTTTGGATGCTTGCTCCAGGAAAAAAGCAATGCAGAGGTATTGCCAAGGATTTCACACATAGCAACCACTGAGGCAGCAAGTGTTGTGGCAACTGGATCAACACCCCGAGCATGCAACAGCCTTTCTGTCCTGGAAAGCTTTTCTCCCTTTTCTTCCTCCCGGCTTTCAGGCAGATGTTAGTGTTTAGTCACTTTTACGTATTTTTCACCACGGCTCTCCGTACCCGTGTCCAGTGAGTCACTCGTGTGTGCGCAGGGCCGTGGCTCAAGGGTAACATGTCATCCCAAGATGCTCCAGCTCATGCTTGACCCAGATCACGCCAACAGCCTCCTCCAGGGGCAGGTGGGGACCCCCATCCCACCACCCCGCAGTAGCTGGGGGACCCCAGGCTGCTCAGCCCCGTACCTTGGGGTCCATGCGGAGGAAGCTGTGCGGTCCTCGGCTGCTCAGCGTGGAGCGCTTAAACGTCTTGCTGTGGTGAAAGTGGTAGTAGTTTTCCAAGCTTCCAATCTGCAAAACAAGAGGTTTGGGGTTTTTTTAAAGTGTGTTTTCCCGTGGCTGCTCCCTATTTTGTACTGGCAGCATCAGTGCAGCCGTGCCCTGCACCCCAAATCCCTCACTCACACAGAGCTCCCGGGGCTCGGGAGGATGCAAGATGCTGGCACGAGCCCCAGTGCCACTGCTGCGACAAACAGCGTTGGTGGTCCGACGCTGCAGTGGCACAACAGAGCCCGGAAAACATTTTTATGAATTTTCACCCATTAAATGCATCTTTGAAAACTGCCTTTCATCAGCTCCCAAGCAGAAATAATGAGCTAAAAATGAGCTCAGCAGCTGTGCCACAGCCAGGGGAGCTGTGCCTCATCCTCCTGCCTTCTCCTCCCGACGCTCCGGCTTCGCCCCGACTGCACATAAGGAGAGGTGATGCGATCCCTGCTTGCCCTGGGATGCTCCTGGGAAGCGTGGGATATAGATGTGCATAGCCTGGAGTGAGGGATGGCAGCATTTGTAGGAAAACACATGTGGGTGGGTGCCAGCCACACCACCCTGCCAAGCCCCGGGGTGGCTGCGCTGCCTCCGGCCCTCCCATCCTGGCATCTGGAGACACCACAACTCCTCTTTTTTCATCCCAAAAGCACGGATAAAGTCCTGGGGATATGCAATGAATCGAGGGATCTCAGCCAGACACCGCATGTGAAACATCCCATGGGGATTCACAGCCAGAGGGACAGGAATGACCCAAAAGCTGCACTCACTGGTATGTGGCTCCCAGATCACACAATTTGGGACTTTGCTATAAATTCACTTTTGCCTGAGGTTGGTTTTCTTTTTGTTTTCCCCCCTCCAAAAAACCCACATTCCATGTCAGGAGCTGGATGCTGGGAGCCAGTGACATTCCCTGTGCCTTGCTCACAGGACCAGAAAGAGCCATGCTACAAGCACCCATCTGCAACCCACGAGGCAACATCTTTAAGACCATGTGTGACCCAGGGGCCAGGATGACATTCCTGAGGCCAGACCAGGGCTGGTTGCAATGGAACAGTGGGGAACAAACAGGTTTGTCTGGATCAGACGCTAAAGCAGATGACAACTACTTACATCTTTATCACACTGGCTACCTTGAGATCTGCCAGTGTCTCTTACGAGCATTAAATATTTAATTAGTCTTGCTCTGCCTTTTATGCCAGAATGTAATTTCACCAACTTTACTGCTGTTAGTGTGATTTTTGTAATTTATTTCTACTCAAATTCATTTAAACCCTCCCTCTTCCCCCTTCACATTACAGCATAGCTGGGCATTTTCTTTAACATCCACATAAAGAGGTTGCTCATTGCAATCTGCATTTGCCTTTTAAAACCCATTCTTCAAATCCATTTGCGCTTAAAAAAGGGAATGAGGGTGCTTCAACCTCTCCGTATTTTAGCAAAACCTTGACAAGGCCACCCTGGCTCTTGCTCACTCTGCCTGGAAATCGGTGTACAGGGCTTACCATAAAATCCTGCAATTATTTGGGTTGGAAGGGATCTTAAAGACATCCAGTTCCAACCCCCTGCCACGGGCAAGGCCACCTTCTACTAGATCAGCTTGCTCCAAGCTTCATCCAACTTGGCCTGAAATAGCAATGGGGCATCCACAGCTTCTGTGGGCAACCTGTGCCAGTGCCTCACCATGCCCACAGTAAACAGTCCCTTCCTAAGTAAAGAATTTCTTCCTTCCTTTTCACAAATAAATGCAAAATTTCCACGCGATGCAAAACAGCAAGAGCACAGGGAAGGTAATGACCTCATCACGGGCTCTGGGGATACATAGCCAGAGCAGCAGGAGAAGAACTGTGTGCCCCACTTCTTTAGCCTCCTGGGATTTATGGGTGGAACAACAAGAAAAACCTTCCCATGCTGGGAATACCTTGAAAATCTGAGCAGAGGTTGGTCCCAGTGGACCAACCTGGTAGGCCTCCAAAAGTCCTGTTCTACCTAAGATATTCTAAGGAGAAAAACTTGTAAACGTAATTTTCTTTAAAATGAAAAAGGATTTGTTGTCCTCCTTGTGGTCAGTCAGCTCAGTAAGGGCTCTGCAATGCAACCCCTCCAGCATCTCACCCAAACCATTTCATCTCTGCAAAGTACAGCTACACCAGCACTGGTGTCTTCCAGAAGAGTGGATCCAACTGGGAAGGCAGTGAGCACTCCCCTCCTGGGGACACCACCTCTTCCCATCAGGGACAAGGGGCCCAGTCTCCAAGCTCCTGCCTTCAGGAATGTCACTCTCAAATAATCACGGATGTATTCAGTCCAGTAAGGATCAAGCCAAGAGCTGCGAGATGACAGGAATCCAGGAAAGCTCCAAATACAACCCAAAATGAATCCCATCAGTCACCTGCACTGCAGGTGAGACCACTGAGGATGTGCCAGCCCTTCCAAAACTTACTGTTGGACACTACACATGGAAAAATTCATATAAACCCTGCAACCAGGATAGGAAAGGACTCACCATCACCCCCGGGCCAGCGGTGCTGCCCAGGGCTCCGGCACCTCACCGTCCCCACAGCGCCCTTGGCCAGGGCCTGTCCCGGCTCGCCCCAGCACAGCCGGGGAACAAAGCCCGGCGGGGAAGAATGAGCAGGCAAGGAATGAGCAGGCGTTTGAGGGTGTAAAAGCCGTTTCTTTTGTTTAGTTGTTTGCTTCACTTAAATAGAAGTTGACGCAAGTGATTCCCCAAGGGAAATGTCACTCTGCCATGACCCAGAAGGGTTTAGTGTCCCAGCTCTTGGTTTGGGCACAGAAAATGTGAGGAGAGCTCAAAGCTGTGTGTGCCAACCCCAGCAATGCCTTTCACGGGCAGTATCACGCCAGGAGCCTCCAGGATTGCATCGCAGAGGAAGAGAGGTCACCAGCCACCAAGGCAGGGCTGAGCCTCCTTGCACCCAGCTGAGGCTTCCAGTGACCATCACCTCTCCTCCTCCCTCACCATTTTGGAGTCCACTCAAACATCTTCCCAGGGTGATAACATCCTTGGCAAGAGTTTTCCAGCAGGTTTTGTCCAGAATCAGGCCCCCAGGAGGGCACATCTCACTGGGGACACTGCCATCACCAGCAGCTCCACAAGCTGATGATACAGGAGGAGAAGAGGGAGACATCCAGGCCCCCACGAGGCTCAACATACCATGAACCCCGAGCACAACACTGCAAATGTCACACGTGAGCACACATGCAGGGAAAGCAGTTCCTCAAGGTTTGGCCCTGGACGGGACCCAGCGGAAAAAGCCCAAAACCCAGTGGGAAAAGCTTGGAGAGATGGAGAGCTGAAGGCAGGGCGTTGAGAGCAGCTGGGGAAGCCCCAGTGGTGCATGAGCTCCCAGTATCCAGGGGAAAGGCAGGAGCCAGGAACACCCTGATGCAACCACAGAAATATTTCCCTTGCTCTCCAGCCTGCACAGGGCTGCCCCGAGGAAAGGGCTCGGGGGGAAAGGATGGATGCTCCAGTGGAGCCACATTGTGCCCATGGGCCAAATGCCTCCAGCATCATAGGGATGAGCTCAGACAACCGGGATGATGGGGAAGGAGGGAGGGGTGACAGATGCTCCAGCAGGGAAGGGACACAGCAAAACCCCAGACCAGGAGCTGACGTTAGGCTGATGCAACTGGGGAGAGTGGGAAGTTCAATCAAGATATTCTCTGGCTGAAGAGGGATAAACACTGAAAAGCTCTTTGGGTTGCACAACCACCTTCGCCCAGCCCTGTGATAGAGGCAATTGAATAATACACGTGATTTTCTCCTTGGTGGGACGAGAAATCAGCACGCAGGTAGGAGACTGATAGTGGGATGTAAGGGGTTATCCCCCACGGGAGGTCACAGACACGGGTGTAGGAGACAATGTGCCCAATTCAGCTTCCCCCCCACCAAAAAAATTGTTTACGCAGCACCCCGTGACTTTAATTATAGTTAAAAGCAGGGTTGCGATATAAAGCAAGGTTATAATTTGTAGTCCAGGAGACACCTTGGGCAGCAGGACAACCTGAAGTGTCACCCAGCCAAAAAAGCGCCGGGCAGCGCCATGGCAATAAACTCTGGAACAAACTCCGAGGACACCAGCCTGCATCTGGGATTGCAGAGGACGAAGAAATTGAGAGGAAAACGAGCTGCTGTGCTGAAAATCGCCTTTAAGACACCCGTGTTCAACGTGGGTTTGAAAGCAAAAGTTCTCTGTTCCCAAGATCTCCGATAAAACCGGGCCAGAGAGTCCAAAGTTTGTTAAACCCACAAATACAACTTTCCGGGTTGGGAGGAACTTCTGCAACCCCCCGGCGGTGCGGGACGAGGGCACCCCGACGAGGGGCATCCAACCGGGGGGAGCCCGCCCCCGGGCCAAAGCGCTCCGACAGCATCTCCGCATCGACCCCATTCTCATCCCGACCGCTCCGGGGGGCTCATCTCCCGCTCCTGGGACCCCGGGCACCGCCTCGGTCCCGGAAGACCAGGCAGCGCGGCGGGACCTCTGGCAGCAGGGAGATCTCGGGGTCCGTCTCCCGCTCCTGGGATCCCCGGCACTGCCCCGGTCTCGGGAGTGCCGGCAGTTCCGCAGGACCCCCGCCGCCTCCCCGGTCCCGGGACCATCGTCAGCTTCCCGGTACCGGGAGTCCCAGTGCGAGACCCCGGGCAGCTCCCCGGCGCCGAGCTCCCCGCTCCAGGGATCTGCCGCAGGCTCCCAGTGCCGGAATCCCCGGCAGTTTCCCGAGACCGCTCCGCCTTTCCGATCTCGGGACCCCCGGTAGCTTCCCGGAACCCTCGGCTCCTCTCCGGTCGCGGGACCCCCGGCGTGAGACCCCCGGCAGCTCTCCGATCCCCCGCAAGCTCACAGTGCCAGAACCCCCGGCAGCTCCCCGGTCCACCCGCAGGTCCCAAGTGCGACCCCCCAGCCCCGCATCCCCCGCTCCCGGTGCCCC
>VZTD01000896.1:315411-417211 GCA_013397725.1 Rhagologus leucostigma | reverse complement strand
CCCCCGTCCCCATACCCCTGGCACCCCCCCTGCACCCCCAGGGGAACCCCAGCCAGCTCCTCGTGGGCTTGGGAAAGGCCAGGAGGAACTGGCTGGCAGGGAGGGTTTTGGGACAGGACTCAGGGGATAAATCTGGCTGTGGACACCCAAGGGGCACCACCATAAGCCATGGGCTGGGGCAGATGGGCTGGAGTGCTGACTCTGCCTCCCACGGATGCCATTCAAGGAACAGCAAGAGACCTCGTGGGATATCAGAAACTGGGCTTTGTTTGGAGAAGGTGGTGGCGCATTCAAAGGCCGGGCTCAGGGGCGGGCCAGGGATGCTCTGTTCCACAGCCCTCCCTGCCAATGTGGGCCAAGGCCGGCAGGGAACTGATGACTCCCTGAAATGAAAGGATGTTTCAGTGGCACTGCTTTCACTCACATCACATCAGAGCTTCACCTGAATCACATCCGAGCTTCAGAAATGTGCCCAGGGCTCCCAGGGCTCTGACAATGAGAAGCTGCATCCACAGGCTCCAGCCAGGATGGTCTTAGGGTGGCTGTGATTCCCAGAGTAGGTGTCATCTGTTTTTCAGACCCTGACCAAAATTGAGTGGTGTTTCAGGCACAAGCCCCACACCCCATCCCTCTGAATACAAACACCTTCCTGAACCCCAAACAGATTTGCAAAACCCACCTGGGTGTGGGAAGGGAAGGGGGTGTCCAAGGAGTCGTAAGTACAACCCACCACTGGAGCTGGAGGGGAAAATCACAGTCTGGTGCCACCCATTCGTAGCAGTCCTGCCACTGGGCAGGTGAGCTAGTGACAGCCTGAGGAAATAGGGAAGTACTCCCAGCTCAGCGGTGAGATTAATCCAAGAGAAATTTATAGGGAGCCTGTTCTGCATCAGACAGGGCCAAAATCCTCTGGCAGCTCCTGCGCTGGGCTGGCTTTGACCTATTTGCAGGCAGCAAATACACGGAGGGGCCAGACGGAGGTGAGTCCCTGTGCCACAGGCAGGCTTGACCTGGGAAATTACAAATATCAGCAAAATGGGGATTTGGAGGGTTTCTGTGTGCAAATAGTGTTGTGCTAGCATTAGGGTTGTGACAATTTGCTGCCACAATTTGCAGCCAATGGGGAGTTTGGTGACTCTGCACCCACCATAAGCTGTTGCTCATGGAAATCACTGTGGGTTATTATTGCGGGCACACTGGACCCTCCAGGGCTCATCACCCCACATGTCCTCACAGGGCTGCCCTGTGAGCACCCTGGGCAGAAATGATGGGTTGTGTGTGACCATTACTCCTGATTACGCAGTGAAGGATGGTTTCCATTAGTACCAGCACACTGCAAATCCAATCCTCACTTCCCATCTGGTTTATGGGCTTTTCCTCAAGTTTCCCATTGATTAAGGTGTGTGAGATGGATGAGCAGGGCTGGCGGGTGCTGGGTGTGCTACGTGTGCGATGCACGTCCAGAGAGATGGAGCGAGGCAGAGCCAGAGGAGAAGTGGGAATAGATGAAAGAAAGCCCTTTGGTTTCACGACATCCACCTCGCTCTGCTGGGGAAGGTGTGAGGGGGCCGCTGCTGTCAGCAGGAGATGCAAAGGAGGGGCAAAGTATCTCCACAGCAAGCAGAGAAGGGCGAATGAGCTCTGGCAGCAGCAGGGAGGGTTTAGGGTATAGCAGTGGGAAAATCTGCCTGAAGCTTTTCAGAAGAGAGTGAAGATGGAAAAGGGGTTGCCTTCATGGGGGTGTGAGTGCAAAACCTCATTGTGTCTGTGTTAGGTGACAAAAAATGGATGAATCCCAGGAGAATCAGGCTGAATCCATGTCTGGGAGTGCTCTGCATCCCACTGCAATGGACATCAATGATTATCATGGCCATCAAAACCTAGCTACAAGCTGCATCATAGGCCTTCCATCCCAAGGCCATTCACCACGATGTATCTGCCTGGGGAATAGCTACTGGTACCAATAAAACCTTGTGCCCTGTTGTGTGTCCAGTGGTGTCCAGCTCAGCCTGGAACACCATTTGAGCTGTGTGAGAGCCTTGCCCAAACGCTGACTGCAACACTGGGACCCCAGCTTTGGTGCTTCCTGGTCCATGCACTGCAACTGACCCGTCTCCCACTGACATAATTTTGAAATTTAGAGTGGCAGTTTTCCCAGATGAACCCAAGGGATTTACCCGGGGTGTCAGGAAAGACAGACTTTGGCCCCACATGCTTTGCAGTGGATGTAGACTAAGGCAGAGGCTTCAGTTAACTCTTTTCCTGGGATGATTTGAAAACCTGGAGAATTACAGTGAGCCACCAACAATACAATAAATTTTGTGAGCTGAGAGGTTAAACAGAAGCTGCTGCAAAGGAAGCGTGGAAAGAGGCACTGCTGAACCAGTAACATTTAAACTCTCCTGAATAAAATTCATAATAATCCTGGCATTTTATATCTGTCCATGAATTACAGTTAAAATCCCACCACGTCCCACGCACGCTCGTTGCTCCGTACGGCAGTAAGATTACAGCAAAGAGCTGGACAAGCAGGGAAGAATGTAATTTAAATGCTGTTTCTTTGAAAACCAAGCCCTTCTTTTTAAGGCACATTCAGAAAAGGAAAGTACAAATAACGCACCCAAAAGGTGCTATTTTTTTCCAGGGGTGGGATGGCAGGGCTGGCACTGAGCTGCCTGCCCTGGACAGCAGGATTGTCACCCTGTCCCTGCCTGTGGAGGAGGGACAAGACAGTGAGAGCTGTGCCCCTGCCTGCTCCAGTGCAAGGAGTTAAGCAAACAAAAGCCATTTTGCAAACACCCGCGGTCCAGAGGTGTCCCTGGGATGCCAGGACAGGGAAGCCACTTGGCTTGGAGTCATTGGCCAGCCTTGCTGGCAGGGGCTGCCCGGTGAAACTCCACAGGGCCCCGGCCACAAGAGCTGGGGTTTTATCCTGTGCGTGATGAGAGCCTGTCGACATGGAGATTACAGCACAAATCAGGTTAAAACCCATTTATCTGACCCAAGCAGAGCCCGTGTGCTGGGATGTGCAGAGGCGTGAGCGGGGCCATCGCCATGCTGATGGCTGCGAACTTGTCCCGGTGTGCCAGAGAGCCCGACAAACCCTGGCCGTGCAGCTGTGCACGGTGGGTAATCCAGGGCATGCAATAATTAAACCAGCACAACTGGAAATAGCTCTTTCTGTAGCTTCCAGGCTTAACCAAATGAATGAAATTTACACTGGTGTAATTAAAGCGATGCGGTTCAGAGGATCTTGTCTGCACCAAGGAGTTATTGCAGCTTGACTCTTCACTCTCTGGTGACAGCCCACGTGGAAGAACCCCCCAGCTCCAGCCCCTGCACAGCTCCAGTGCTGATCTCTCGCCATCAGAGTGCCCATTAACATCAGCCCATTAACATCAGCCCATTAACACCAGCCTTCAAACCTGTCCGGCAGCACAATGCCTCCAGCATCCTCCAGCAGCTGCCCCGGCTCATTCCAGCCCACAGCAGCGATGGCAAAGCACCGGGCTCTCGGCCACTGTTCCTGCTCCCCTCCAGGGACTTGCAAATCTGCAGGAGAAATCAGTATTCTTCCATTTATATTCACTCAGCTCAAACAATCTCCTTTTTTCTCTCTGCTTGCCCTTTTAGGTGTTAAAATAACCCCAGACTCACTAGTGGCCAGATGGTTTTGGGGATATTAATGGTAAAATCCTGCACACGAGTGAGCTGCCAGTGAAACTTGCCAGTGGAAAATAAGGTTTGGAGCTTCCGTGGAGCTTCATCTCCACGGCTGATGTGTCACAGCAGCACACGGGCTCTGGCAATGCCACCACTGCTGTCACCATGCGGCAGCCACCAGCTTTGCAGCTGGGAAAGCCCTGGGTGAATTCCCAGGAGATTCGTGCTCACTGGAAAAATCCTGTCCCTGCCTTTTTCCTTCCCTTTCTAAATCTGGATTAAGCTTTCAGTCTGAAGAGGTGACATCAAATATGATGGAGAGGAAGGAGGGGATGAGGTGGAGCAAAGCTCAGGGAGGTGGGGACAAGCGGCAGCTCTGTGTTGGTGCCCAGCCTCGGTCACAACACCGCAGGTACAGAGAAATTAATTTCCAAATTCTTGAAACACCCATTTTATAAATCTCTGATCCCTGGCAGCTCTCAGTGAGAAATGGGGAAAATTACAGGGGAAATAGCGCTCCTGCCAGGGTGGAAGAGCTCAGAACCACAGGGATGACTAAGGAGGATGTACCAATGGTTTTCTGCCATCCAGCACCTCTTCCAAGCACTGAAGGCAGCAGCCAAAGGGATTTAAATTGGGGATTAGAGAGGCTGCCTGGCTGCAATGATACACTCGGGGTACAGGGAGCAGAGCATCCCCAGCAGCAGAGGTTTTAGCTGTAATTAGACCAACATCTGTCCGGCGATGGTCAGGGCTTGCACAGTCGCTGTGCTGCTCCAGGCTGGGCTGGAGATTTCCCACAGGCTCCTCCTGCTCCGCTTTTCTGCAATTTCACAGATATCTGAATTTTTTTTTCCCATCTGATGCGCTCTTCCTCTCCAGGAAGATTAAATCTTGATTGTCAGATACTGGTGTAGCAGGCAAGAATATTTCCCTGCCTAGTCCAAATGTCATCCTGGTAAAATCACTAGTAATAAAAAAGAAAAGAGAGAGAGTCTTATGGGCTCAGGCCTGAAAAAATATCCAAAAGATGGATCCCGAAGTTTAGAAACCATTGAAGCTCGGTGGCTGAAGGGCGCTCTGGGGACTGCTGGGGCCAGTACACACACCCATAGGGTGGGAAAATCAATCAAAGATAATTGCCTGTGTGCTGGTCTTGAACTAAAAGGGAACAAACCCAAGCCTTTTCACCCATCTTGAATAGGTTTGGGGTTTACTGTTATTTTGGAAATTAGGGCAAGGAAGGAAATGCCCAAGTGAGGGATGGTAGAATGGGGAGATGCTTTACTCAGAGAGCGTGCTGGGACAGGAACTGCAAGGATGTGTCTTGGTGGCACCCATCCCACATGTGAAGTAGGAATCCTTCTTCCTCCTCTCCTGGTTGTTGCCACCATCCCACTTCATTCGAGAGCAATGTACCAAGGAGAAGCAAGAGGGTGCTGGTAATAAACTGAGCCAACCCAACCCCACCCCTGGAAGAGCAGGTCTTGGAAAAGCCGGTTACACCGGTGCCACGTGGGGGATGTGTTGTCACCATGCAGGGGGAGGCTATTTCAAGTTCCCCCAAAGGAAGGATGGCTGTTGCTGTTTAGATGATGGCTCCAGGGCTGGACTTGGGATCAAAAGCTGGACTCCTAGAAGGGGCTGGAGGTCACCAGGAAGGGACAGCTGCTGTCTGCTCTGTGGCAGCTCTTCTATTTCACCCTCAGGTGGGGTGATGTACCAAGGACCGGGCTGTGACTAGCACAGGATGAGCACCCCCCTGCATTTTCACTTCCCAGCAAACCCCACTGCACTGGAGCAAGCACCAGGAGCAGAAACACGAGAGTAGAGAGAGGAGCCTGGGGGTGGAGAGATGCAATGATCAAACCAGCAGCGATTTCAAAATAAAATCCAACAGCCCAGGGAAAACACAGTGTGTCCTTGCTGAGGCTATCATTTATGCCAATTAAAAAAAAAAAAATTGGCATGGCACGAAGGAGAGCTGCGTGGTATTTCCTGAAAAGGGTGTGGGGAGCATCCTTGGAAAGCCTGCCGTGCACAATGCGCTTGCTGTTTCCAGAAAAATAAAGTTTGCTGTGACCCACCTGTCCCTAAAAAGCAGCTATTTAGGGCTGGAACATGGTCAGCCCGGAGTCAGTGGCTGGGTCTGTCCTGACTGCAGAGCAGCTGGCACCTTTGCCAGGATTTGGGGTTTGGCATCTACCTGCAGCTCTTTAACTGCTGCAAAATGTCTTAGAAAAAAACACAGGAGAACTGCCCAAGCACCAAGCGCTCACAACTAAAGGTCTTTCCCCCACAGCTTTTGGCTGGTGGCCAGTAACCCCCCTACCAGCCCCCAGAGCTGTGACAGAACAGGACAGGAGGGGTTTTCTCCTTTGCCACGTTTAGATTTTGGGAGTATTTTGACTCAGCTGGGAATCTGGGGGGGTTTAGAGCAGCAGCTTTGGGGTTTGCCAGAGAGACAGCTGTGGGAGTGATAGGTGGGAGCAGCCCTGTGGGACTGTGGAGGGGCTCTGCTGGTAAAAGGCAGGAGGGCCGCCCTTGGGAAGAGACAGTTTCTGGTGGAGAGGGAGGTGTGCCATGTTTGTGTCCCCTCATCCCCTGGCAAGCCAGGACCAGGACTCGCTCCCCATCCCAGTGGTAGAGCATGCTTAGGGCTCACCAAGGGCATTTCTGCAGGTTTTAGCAGCACAGCAAGACTTGCCAAAGCCTAATCTCCAAGCGAGCTTACCTTTGACATGGAATTTCAACGGAGGAGCGTGGAAAACAAACACAAACCCACAGTTTGGATGGGTTTTCTTTTTTCTGAGCCCTGCTCAGAAGCTGCAGGCAGGTGCTATTTGGGTGACCAGACTGGATCCAGTGTTTTCCGGGCGGCCGCGATGCTGAAAGAGAAGCAGCTCCACCTTAGGGCAGGCGCTGGTGCTGGAGCAGGGCCGACCTCGACACCAATCCAACCGTCAGCCATCGCCCATCAACGATCATCTGTGCCGGGGACTGGCTACATCTGCTTCAGCCTGCAGCCAGGCTTCGCGCCAACACCAAGGTCTCAAGACTTGGGATCAGTTTAGGGCTGAGAATTTAGAGTTTCCCTTTGTCACATTGAAAAAACCCAACCCCTCCAATGTTTATTTTCTTTCCTAATGAGGCTGGGGGGTAAAAAAGCCTGTTTTCAGCAAATCACGCTTCGCATCCTGCAAAAGCACCCTGAGACCCACAGTGGATGGAAATCCCACAGAGAGCAAAACTCCACAACAATAAAAACTCATCCTAGGTTGAAAAAGACCCTTAAAAAATAAAAAAAAGCCAGTCAAAGACAAAGCAGGGTTCTATGGAGCCCTGGCCATATCTGGATTAGTCCCATAAAAATCAGCTGTTGAAGAATATCGGCTTCCCCGCAGGAGACAGCAGGAGAGATGCTAACCTGGTGTCGATTTGAAAGCTGCTTATTAGTCCTCATCAAGCATAATTATGCTTCAAAGCCAAATGAGATGTCCAACTGAACTCTGAACACACGTTAATGTTTTTAAATGTGAAAAAAACCAACAAAAACCCATTTATTGAATCCCAGCCAGGCTCCAAATGTTAAAATAGATGCTGCTAATGGCTCTGGGAAGGGAGGGCTGGAGCTTCACTCCAGCTTTGCCAATTAAATGGTTATTACTGACCAATTAGTCAGGAATCAGCCTTGGTTTTAGTGATATCTGATTAAGTGCGTCCTGCAGATCAGCCTCAGTTGTTAACCAGGGGAAAGATACACCTCCCCATCAGCCCCCCCGGACACTCAGACTGGGCAGGGTTTGTGCCTATCCTGCTCATGAAAAATCCCTTTTTCTTCCAGAACTACAACTCTCCTGGGGGAAACACATCTCAAGAACCCACCTAGGCACGGCAAAACCTTTCAGAGCTGGGAAGGAAATGGGAAGGAAATGAGGGAAAAGGGGAAAATTAACCACACGCAGAGGGTGGCTTCTCCCCCCGCAGCTCACAGGTTGCTGCTGCCCGGCACATGCTGGGCCGTGCCCATTCACAGGCTTTTCCAAATATTATCCCAATATTTTCTTTCAGTTCCCAGATAAATGGGCCTCTTCAGCAGGCTTTAAGCTCGCTCTGTTCCAACATTTTCTTTAAAGCAGCAGAGGAAACGTTTGAGTTGTGCCAAGCTGCTGAATCCCGCTTTCAGGGTTGAGCTGCAAGGGGTTTTCCAAGAAAAAATAAGGGCAGTGTTGGGCTTTTTCCTTGTTTCATCAGGAAATATGAAGGAGGCCACATCACCCCTTAATCTTCCTTTCTTCCTGCCTCCTCTCCAGCCCTGTGGTCTGTCTTTCCCATGCTTTCCTGTTGTCTTCAAAAATTTCTGAGCATATTCCCAGCTTTCCATAGTGCCCCACAGGCAAGCAGGAGCATCCCACTGCAGAGCATCCTCCCTCTGAATACCCCTGAGCCATGGGGAAACTGCAAGGGACCTTGATATATCCCACGGGGCTGGGACAGCAAGGCCACAGCACCCAAGAGAGCTGAGGAAAGTGCCTATGCAATGGCCAGGGAGCGTGGAGCCAGACAAAAGATAGGAAAGCACAAAAAAAGAGCAAAATTTCAGAAAATGTCAGTGCAAACAGCCACTTCCTTCCAAGGACTGGGTGCAGCAACTTGTAGAGGGTCCATCCAACCAAAATTATACTGGATGAAGGATGTTGCAAGCCCAGGGAAGCTGGTGTGGTTGAGCAGAGCATGACTGCTCACCTCCTTGTTCAAGGTGAGGAGAAGATACCTCTGGATGCCCTGGCTAGCTTGGACAGCACCTGGGCAGAGAACAGCCCTTGGTCACAGGGACAGGGCTGGTAAGAAGCTGTATGTGGATCTGAGGTGGAACAGGCTGAAGGAGGGGAAGGAAAATTTAAAGACATTGTGGCTCTGGGAGTCTCTGATGGGCTGGAGAGGGACAAGAACAGACTTGGTATAGGGGGGCACTGCTCAAGGCATTTCCTGGCTTCTTACTCTGCCCTAGGGATCTACAACTGGTGCTTACAGGGTCTGGAGGGGGACAAGGAAGGTGATGCTCCCCAGGCACTGAGACATGTGGGGTCCATGAGGATATGTCCTTGGGAAATGCCACTAAGAACTCCAAACCTGTGATGTGCAGGAGCATCCCCAAAGTGATACCCAAAGGGCTCCAGCCCTGGTAATGGGACAAGCTTGGTGACTCGGGACAGGATGTGGCCCTTTCCCTCGTTCCCAGCTGGGTTCTCTGCCCTGGAAAGGGGGGAATTCCGTTTTCCCTGGCCGCAGGATGGGGCATGAAGAGGCCAACAGCCCCAGCAGACATGGGATCTGTGGTGGCCCCTGCCTGTCCCCGTCCTCTGGAGCAGTGCAAAGGCTGCATCAGCTCATTTCCTCCCACCTTTCCTTCACCCCAGAGCATCCCTCAGGGCCAGGGCAGGAAGATCCCCCGCAGGGCAGTGCCACGGTTGTCCGGGTGCAGCTGGGGGCGTGGAGGAGATGCCACGGTCCCCGGAGCCCGGGGAGCCCGGGGAGCCCGGGGAGCCCCAAGGCTGCCCGCGGCCGGTGCGCCGGGCCGGCACTAGGTGGGGATGGCACCACGCCGCGGGGAGGAGGAAGGGCGGGAGGAAGGGCAGCGCCGGGGCTCGGGCTGGGCTGCTGCTGCTGCTTCTGCTGCTGCTGCTGCTTCTGCTGCTGCTGCCCGGGGAGCAGCGGGGGCTCGGGCTGCGGGAGACTGACGGGATGGGCTGAGAGGGGCTAAAGGCAAAGGCTGAGGGGAGGGATGGGACAAGGATGCGGGTGGTATGGCTGGGATGCTGGAGACAGAGCGGCACGGATGTTGGAGGCAGCAAGGACCCGGTACCACACCAGGCTGCCGAATCAGGCGTTATTGCAAAGGCTCTGGCTGTCAGACAGTCTGAGCCCCTCTCTTCGCCCCACTCAGGCTCATAACGGTCATTACTAACATTAACTGCATTTTGAAATTTTAGAAAGGAAGTATTTCCTACATGTTCTCAGTCAGACCTTCTGCATCCGACGGCTTGTTTCATCTGTGGGTCTGTGCTAAGGTGGGACACTGGCGTGGCTGAGAGCTGGGCAGTTGGTCACCAAGCTCTTGGCCTCACTGGAAAGGCTGAGAGGTGGCCACAATACTGGGAGAGGGATGTAAAGTGCTTATGGTCCCAGTACCACCTCACTGCAGGGCTAAAGGGGGAAGAACCCGTGTCAGGGGGGAAACTATCACAGGGGAGTGTTTCACACTGGCTGCTCGGCCATGGGCAGTACCTCCAGAACTTCTCTTGGACACAACAGGCCAACGCAATAAGCCCTGCACGTGAAAGGGTTTACTTGCTGTAAATCTTTGTGGAATTCACTTGATCCAATCCTACCTCATGAGTCACCACCAAAACCAGGGCACAGCTGTAAATCTCACCCCCTCCCTGCTCACACCAAGACTCGGCTCGTTTCCACAGCCACTGCACAAGGCATCTTCAGGGAAAGCATCACCCTGAAGTCCTGATTCAGGAGACAGGATTTTTCCTGCCTCCTCCTGCAGGGACCCAAGCACTGGCAGCAGGAATTTGGCCATCAGCATTTGCAGGGAAACCCAGAGGTGAGACAATCGTTGATACGCCTTTTGACACCCAATTTCGGGGAGCCAGTCTCACCAGTGGGTTAGGTGCACAGACCACAGCCATGGTCAAGTTGCTTAATTTTGGCTTCCCCTCTTCTCAACAACAAAACAACAAACCAGCCCAATCCTGCAGCATGTCTGCCAAAATCCATGTTCAACACAGAAATGGCGGCTCAGAATGAGCCACTGAGGTCTGTACCCTCACACCAGGGAGCAAAGGAAGTCAGCATCATTGGGACAGGAGCATAGATCAGAATATTGATTTAAATGTAATTACTGATTTAACCCCTTCTGCTGCCTCCATGTGTTTTCTACATGCTCATCCACGTCATAGAGAACATAATTTCAGACAAACTCCATGGTTGCTCACTGTGCAAGCCATCAGTCCCCAAAACTCCTGGGTCCGTTTGTGCTCAGGAACCAGGCAGGGTGGCAGGTAGGGATCAGAATCAGGATGGCATGGGATGGGCCTGAGAGCAAGAGTGCATGAAGCAGGATTGTACTACCAGGGGTCATCAGTGCTACAGGTTCCAGATTACACTTCTCTGAGGGTTTGTTTCTTGCCACAGCAAACAAAATCAGGTTCTGAGGATATTATCATATATATATATATATATAAATATACATATAACATATTTTTATATATCCCATCAGCTCCAGGAGGACCCCAATGCTGCATTACATACAGGAAAGCCAGTGGCTGCAATGCACCCAGAGATGCTGCCTTACCTTAAACTCAACCAGAAAAATCCCTCCAGCACCTCTGGGGCTGCAGCTTCACCTTCTCAAAGTGGCATGCACAGAGCAGAGGTGTTTTGGGGAGCTCCCATGCCTAGACAGAGTAGGGAGGCAGTGGGAGGTCAGGACTGTGGAGCAGGAAGTGATCCCCCCAAACTGAGTCCGGTTTGAAAGCCTGGCAAGCACTAACACTAACAAACAGGCAGCGTGTTTATATCCCACCTTCCTGCTGGAGAGCAGGGGTTATTTTTGGCATATTTTGTCATTGGTGGAGATGTCATTGAAGGCCAGGAACAGCACAGAGCTGTTGGGAGAGCCCAGAGGCAACTGCCCCAGGCACAGGATGATTAGATGAGGGATACGGGAAGCTGCTCCAAGCCATTTGCACAGGGACTGGGTTTTGCCTGCAGGATGTGGGGCACAGCCCTGGCTTCAAAACACCTGGGGACTAAGAGCAGCATGGACCATCCTATTGCAGCCCTATTCTAGCCCCACACTGCTCCCATTCACCCTGTGCAGCAACGGAGCAGGAGAGTCATCCTGAGCCCTCACCCGCCAGGTGCTTCACTCCTTCCCACCTTTCGTGCACAAACCACGGCCATCACCTGGACACGACAGTGATGTTCTGGCATCATCAGTCACATCTTCCAGCCTGCATCCGCTGTCTTTCATCAGGGCTTACTGTTCATGCTGAGTTAAAACAGAAAGGAAGAAGAGAGCACAAAGCAGCATCACTCATTGCCTGCTTGCCATTGTGCCACAGGGCTTGGCCACGTTCCTTCAACTCACTACTGGTTTTAAGATCATTTAAACCACTCACCTCCCCCATTTTCCCCCAGCAAGTGACCTCCTTACCTACAGTTTTGGATCTGCTTTGTCCCTCCTGTGAGCACCAGACGTCCTCTGCAGCCAGGACTGCTTTTCCTCACAAAACCAGCAAGATCAGCAGGGAGAGCACACGAGTTCCTGCGAGCGCTTGCAGGCTGATGGCTTTGGCAGATAGCTGGGTCTTCTCTTCCAGACATGTAACTAAAATAGGGAGCAAGAGTAGCTGGAAAGCCCAGGTTTGATTTAGGCAGAAGCTTGGACTGGTATCAGCCATGAGGAAAACAGGTAAAACCAGGATTTTGGCAGGTCATGAGTTACAGGCCAAGCCTCAGGCCAGGTGTGATAACCCCGACCGCCTTACTACAGCAGGGAATGTGGCTGGAAGCACCATCCTTTCACATGGCTTGTCCATAAAACATAAGATTTAAGCCCAGAAAGCTGGTGGAGAGGTGAAGAGAGACCTTCTTCCGTGCCACCTCCAGATGTGTGTTCTCCCATCTCCTCCAGCCTTTGCTGCTGCTAATTCCCCATGTATCGCCCGAGGATTTGGCCACCCCCACGCTTCTTGTCCAGCACAGGTAGTTTGGGGGACTGCAGTCCACCTGAGAACTGATTTAGTCCCACAACCGTGCAGTTGTGAGAAGGTGCCACGGGCTCTACTTGGCATCAAGAGCCTGAATTGAGCCCTACCCTTGCGTATCCATTCAGACCCAGCACTTTCTCTAGGCCTCTTTGTTTTAGCCCTAACCAAACAGATGAAATTAAGAACATCCCCATTAATTTGCCATGCATATGAAGGGCTTGAAGATTTCTCCTCCAGCTCA
Source organism: Rhagologus leucostigma (assembly GCA_013397725.1). Lineage (NCBI taxonomy): Eukaryota > Metazoa > Chordata > Aves > Passeriformes > Rhagologus > Rhagologus leucostigma. The sequence continues at coordinate 404,521 of VZTD01000896.1, read as the reverse complement.
GGAGCTCTGTGGCCTCACTGAGCCCAGCATTGGCTGTCAGTCTCACAGCCATGTTCACCTCCTCCTCCCCAGCACTGAGCAGATAACAGGGCAATTGCCATAATGAGTCTCTGTCTGTCCAGCCCTGCTCAAAGCAATTAACGAAGCCAGGCACTAATGAACTTGGCTTCAGAGCGCCCTGGAGATGGGTTATTGCCATTTGAAGTGGAGGAAAACCAAGGCGAGAGCAGGTGGAGGGGCTGACCCTGGTCATGAGGTGCCTTGGGTTGGATGCAGGAGACAGAGCTCCCTGCCTGCAGCAGGGAAAGGATGGCAGGTAGACACAAGGGCAACCACAGCTCTCTAATGTGGTGTCTGTGGCTGGAGAGACTGGTTTGTCCACGTTTGGGAGGGCAGGAGGGACTCCCCACACACTGCAGTCCTGTCTCATCCCTGAGTGGCTTTGGGGAAGCTGTGTCTCTGCAGGCAGAGCTCCTGACACCTGGCACCGCAGAACTCCTCTACATCCTCCCCCCCAAGTTTTGCAAGACCCCACATGCGGCCGTTGAGGCACAGGAAGACTTATGGGACCCCTTGCAAAGAAACTTCCTCAGTTCAGGACTCACCATCCCACCCTCCCTGGTATCACTCATGACTCCATTTCACTTCGCTGCAGCAGCATTTCATCACCTCTTATCAATGCAGAAGACAACAGGGCAGCCCGTCCCAGCTGCAGACACATGCCCAACACCTCTCCCTGCAGTATTTTTGGACCAACCTCCTTGTTGTGAACTGAACATCCTCTTGCAAACGACAGGTTCCCCTGTAATGCTGGAGGGGCTCAGAGTGGGTCTCTCCAGGTCTGCCTGCAAGGGTGAGGATAGCTGATAAATCACAGGGATGTGGCCTCTGCACCGCATGCTCTCACAGCACACGTCCTCACATGCACGTTGACTGCATGCTAAAAATATTCTTCACTTTTTGACCAATTAAAATTTTCCAGGAGAGTTGGAACCACAGTCCCCACCCTATCTCTACAGCCAGAGGCTTCCCCTCACCTCCCCCAGCCCTGCCAGGAAAACAGAGAATACTGAACAACAGTTCCAGTAATTCGGGGGTTTTTTGGTTGTTTTAAAAGCCTGGCTAAAATATAATCTTTTTTCAATAGTTTATTTTGTGATGTCTGGCACCATCCTGGAGCCAAACTTGGCACTGTGACACCCTGTCTTGCTCTCACACTCCCACTGAGAAGGCTGTGGGTGAGCTGATATGATCCCACTTCCCACCCAAAGTCCCGTTTTGATGGCTCAGGAAATTAAACAAAGAAAATATGTTTTAAAACCAGCTCCCACCTGGTGTTAGGCAGCAGAGAGCTAACCTTGACTTGGTGACAGCTCTGAATGCTGATGGCCAGTCATGATTTTCTTGTCGTATCTTTCAGAGGTGCCTGTTGTGCCAGGTAAAGAAGGAATCTGGAGGATGCTGTCAAACCCCTGGCCACTGGCCAGGCCCCTCTGTGCCATCACCGATGCTTGTGGCAGCATTTTGCCTAATCTGGCTCTTGGCCACGGAGAAGGAGCAGGGGAAGCCACAGAAGGTGTTTATACAACATGGGGATTGTCTCGGCGAGACCGGAGCCTTTGCCAAACCTGGAGCTAAGCTGATAGGAAAGAGATGTCATCACTGTGTTTTTGCTAATTATCACTAATAATTATTTGTGTGTAGTTTCTCTTAGGAGGTCCAGTCCTGGCTCAGCCTCTGCTACTCTTGCAGCCCTGTGCAACCGGAGCAAACAGGAGCGTCCTACCCCAAAATCCTGCAGGTGAGAGGAGAGGGAGGGCAAGTGCAGCGCTTGAGCAGTGCCTTGACCATGGTGGTCAGCATGATGCATCCTCCCTCTTGATGCTTTCTCCCTGCTCACACCAGTTACAGCCAGTTAGACCCTGTCTGTCCTCCCTTGGCTTTTCCGAGTGTGTTTGGTGCCTCAGACTCTTGTCAAAACCCAGATTCATCAAAACACAGCTATTAGCTGCTCCCTCCCATGTGAGATGTCTTTCTGCTGACACGGCAATCATTCTCCTGTCAAAGCGCCTTGACAGTACCAGGATTTCTTATTTCAAGTCCTGGTGTGTCCCAGGGTGATTCCTGGCTCCTCCATTAACCCCTGGCCCTGCAGGATGGGGGTAGCCAGCCCTGATGGATGCTCTGCTATCCCTTCCACCTCTGGTTAGCAGAAGCTGCCTCCTATTTTTCCTCTCAGCACTTCCCATACCTATGCAGAAGAGCATTTCACCTGGAGGTAGAGGGTGTCAGACTTTTATTCTCCTTTCCTTCTTATTTTCTGTGCTGAGAACAATGGAGGCAAGGTTTGCAGAGGGAGGTAATGTCTTTTTTTAGACTGACTGAAATAATTAGAAGGAAAACCAGGCAGGCTGTTGGGTACATGAGCCCTCCAGCAGGCCTGAAATAGCTGCAGAAGTCTGCAAAGCTGAATACCAGTGGAGAACAATAGCTCTGAGCATGACTAGTGTTAACCAGTTCTGCTACCGAAGACCACTTCCCAGCTGTTTTCCTTGAGTGAATAAGTGGCATCACCTCTCTGCCAAAATCCACTCTCCAGAGACCACCCCATGGCCAGGAGCCAGCGCTGTGGCTGAGGGAATCATGTGGGTACACAGACCTGAGCCCTGGACATTGCTCCACGCTGGGTTCACGGAGCATCCCTCACCTCTCTACACCCTGTGCCCTGTCCTGCTGCTCCTGGGGTCTGAGCTGACCCCAGCCCCAGGGACACTGTGCCACCCTGGACCCTGCCTCAGCCCCAGGACTCTGCCTGACCCTGACGACTTACTAATTTCAGGCACTGTCTTACCACAGGGGTCTGGCCTGGTCTCAAGGGACCCTCTCTCATCCCAGGGGACCTTGTGAGACACCAGGGAGCCCCCTGACCTTTAGGACCTGCTGCTTTCAGGGACTCTCCTACCACGGGGGTCTAGCCTGATCCCTGGGGGCCCTGCCTGACCTCAGGAACTGTATCTGACCCTGGGGACCCTGTCTAACCCTGGGGATCCTGTCTAACCCTGGGGATCCTATTGGACCCCGCGGACCCCGACAGACACTGGGGACCTTCTGATTTCAGGAATCCTCCAGTTTCAAGGATTCTCCCATTTCAGGGACATTGTTCTGCCACGGTGGTTTTGCCTGATCCCTGGTGACCCCATCCGACCCCGGGGGACCTCTCCCACCCCAAGCTCCATGTCCCGCCCCGGGTATCCTGTCATCCCTGGTTATCCTGTCCCACTCCAGGGTCCATGTCCCACCCCGTAGCCGCCGTCTGACCGCAGGGACCCCGTTCATCCCCTTCCCCTGGGCCCAGTCCCAGCCCGTCCCCGGGGCTCCCAGCCCCACGTCGGCGGNCCCGCCCAGCATGACCGTCCGCCCGGAGCGCAGCGGGGCAGCGAGGCGGCGACCGAGCCCCTGAGCGGGCGGCGAGGAGCCATGGAGCAAGTGAGTCCGGCCGGGAGCGGGACGGGGAGCGGGCGTGACCCCGGGACAGGGAGGGGTGACCCCCGGGCCGGGCGGGAGAAGCCCCTGCCGGGGCGGGGGGACCGCACCGGCCACTTCGGGGGGTTTTCGGGTGTTCGCCGGCGCTGGGACATCCCTGCCCCGCTGCGCCCGGGGGACAGCGAAGGAGACCGCCGGACGGGGGGTTCCCCATCCCCAGCAGCCCCCGGAGCGGCTCGGGCAGAGCCTCCGCAGCGCATCCCCGCAGCCCTCGGGATGTTGGACCCGGCCGGGAGGGGCTGCCGGGCTCGGCCGGCGCTGGCAGAGCCAGGCTGGTTCCACGCGTGCTTGGGCCACCCCGAGTGACTCCCGCCAGGGTGTTGTCCTGCCCTGCTGGAGCCGGGCCTGGGTCAAATCGCCAGCTTGGACATGTCTACGCACCTCCAGCCTTCGCCACTTCTGTTCTGCTCCTCCTTCTGCTTGGGACGGGTTTAACTCGGAGAAGGGCAGTGGTGCTTGTTCTGCACACGTAGGTTTTCTCGTCCATGGGATCATATACCCCAATAATCCATCCCTGTGAGGATTGATTAAGATGCCACAAATTTGTTAGCAAGTTAAACAGGTCGTTTTCTCCCCTCGGCTGGCCACGCAATTTCTGCTTCCTTTCCTTGGATGAGGTTTTGCTGCTCATGCACAAAGAAAGCTCCCAGTAGGACGAACTGCCAGAGGACTTCAAGCTCTGTCTGGTACATGCGATCCCTGTAGCTGTGGCTTGTCTCTCCCCCCACACACCCCCTTATTTCAGCTCCCAACATTCTGTGGCAAGAATGAAAGCTCTTTTAAAACAGCAGGGAGACGGCAAAGCAGCCCAAGTTGGTAGTGACTGAGAGTTGTTATTATCCGCTGGCATCCATGAAATTAATCCACAGCAGAGAAACTGCTTCCAGCTGGTGGCCGCCAGCCAAAGGGGCTTCACACCTATCCCAGCACTGACTGACCGTCTCACGGGCTTCTTTTCTTTAGTGACACATGCAGCCTCCAGGGATTGCTTGCAGAAGGGGTGTCAGAGGCAGTTCCCCAAGTTCCACGTGGATCTGAGCAGTTTGTTTCCAGTGAGGTAGTTCTGCTCCAGCAGGCTGGGGAGAAGTGGAAGTGCTAACAGCAAGGTTTGGGAGATAACGTGAAAAGAGAGAAAAAGAGTGCAGGTGTGGGGATGCAGGTTGTCTCCTGGGAGTTGTTCGTCAGCGCCTTGGTAGAAAGGAGTGTGTTTGTGAGATGCTTGCTTGAAATGAAGTTGATTTAACTGGCTAAGGCACTTCTGTCTCTATGTAACTTTAAAGCACCACTGTGATTCAACTCTTGGGGGTTTTTTATATTGGAAGACATGAAGAGTGTGTGGGTTTGTGGGCCTGTAAAATACAGGGCAGGGCAGGGGAGAAGGAACTGCCTAATTGTTAAAATAAAAAGCCATCCTGTCTGATTTGGGTTCTCCGCTGAGCTGCAAAATGTGAGGCTAAACCAAGCTAAAGGAGTGGAACTCGTGTTTCACTTCTAATGCCATCATGATATAAAATGCAAAAATGACTCCTATGGGCTGGTTTTGGGAGCGATGCCTTTGGCATGAGCCAGCATCGGGATAACTCAGTTCTTCCTTCGTTTATTCTGGCTCACTTGGCTGATGTCAGGGGGCTTCTTCTCATGGATTTACCACAAGAATGAATCCAGCCCAAGAACATCCCAGGAAGGATATCTTTAATATTTCTTGCAGAATCCTCATATATAGCTGAGTTAACAGCAGCTCATGTCTTTGTGTCATGCTCCCATTTTAATTGTGGAGTTGCAGGCAGAGAACACAGGATGGACACAATGCACTGCTGCCGGTGCCCATCCCTGGCCAACAGCCCCTTGCCAATTTGGGCTGGCATAAAAATAATCCGCAAAAATGTCAGGCACCATCTCCGAGACTCTTCTTGCTTTTGCAGGAACAAACTTCCCAGTTGCATCATCTGGTTTTTTATGTCCTTAAGATGCAGGTGAGGGATTACAGCACCTGTCCCCTGCTGTGGGATGTGCTGGGTACGTACGAGGGGGGAGCCGCTGAGCCAGAGCCCAGCAGCTCAGCATCCCTATAGAATGCTGGATCTCATGCCTCACATCTGCCACATAGCAGGGACAAGAGGAGGCAGCTCAGGCTCAGGTGACTTCTGTGCAGTGCAAGGGGCAGAGCCCTCCACTTGTGGCTGTTGTCATCTGCTGAGACCAGCACTCTCCACTTCATTGCACTTTCCATCACCTTCTCTCTCTTGGGCTGCTCAGGTGGGGCTTGGAGTCATGGATCCTCTGTATGGATGATCCCAGGTGCTGGCACAGCAGGAAGTCCTGCCTGATATGGAGGGTGCCCCATGCATGGCTCCTTTCAGGCGGGGGTTCCACCCAGGGCTCCTGGGTGATCTGGGGAGCTCCAAGGCAACCCTTCAGTGCCAAGGAGGGGAGGTACTGTCCCTGGAAGGCTGGAGAGCCAGACCCCAAAACAGCTCTACCCTTGCTGTGGCTTGTGCAGAGGTGCCAACATGAGGTTGTTTTTCAGAGGTAGACGTTATGTGCTGTGTCTTCACAGGGAGTACTTTTATTTTAAAACCTGAGTTGTTTTCACTCTGCAGAAGAGAGCGTGGATAGACATATTTACCATGTGACTTCAGCCTTTCTGCCAGGTGGGAAAAAAAAAACCCCAAAAATTCACCTGCCAAGCAAAAAAAAAAGCCTTAAAGAGTGTGTTTTAAACTACCAGAAAGAGTAAAAACATTTTAGCAGTTGTTGGTCTGGACCCACTTGAATAAATTCTTCATACAGCTACATCCATGCACAAGTGCTATGAGGGAGGTTAAAGTCCATGCCCAGTTATCTAAAAATGACATCGAAAGGGTTCTCGATCAGGAAACCAGCAGTTCTGTATTTGTGCAGGAATTGATGTTTGCTGAAGTCGCAGGTCTCAACTGAATACAACTTCCTGGCAACCTAAAAAGTCAAGCTTAAAAAAAACCCACCCTACGCAGTCCCTCTCATTTCCCGGAAAACTTTTTGATGCTCAGTCATCCTGTATTGTGGCTGTTTCAGATGTAGCTCACTACAACTGAAAAAACTTCTACAAAAGGCACTAAGGTTGTTACAGGTCTCGGCCCAATTTTCTTTTAGGTGAAACACAGTTTATTTGAGTTTCTTGTTCCCAGTCTGCACCCAAGCCTCCCTGCAAAGCCCAGCCCCTTCCAGACCTTAGTGGAGGACAGAATAAATGTGGGTGCATGGGGTGTTTTAGCTGTTTTTCTTCTTTTTATGGGTGCAAGCTCCCTCTTTGGAATAAGAGCTTACCCTAATGAAAGCTGCTGTCCAAGGGTGTGTTCAGTGGGAGTTTGGTGCATGAAAACAGATTCGTTAGCAAGGCTCTCCTCCAAATTTTTGAAGCTCGTCCGTACACACTTGCTCTGTCCTGGCCATGGGAGTGTCCAGCTCTGACTCTGTTCCATGCACTTGGGATTTTCTCATGTTATGAAACAATATGTCTGAGCTCCAGCCGGTCCAGTTTGTGCAGTGAGGGCCATTTTGGTATGTTTGGAGCTCTCTTGTCACACATCCTCTTTTCGTGTGCCAGCTCTCTGCAGCAGGATTGCTGCTATTACGTGTGGGGACATGGAGGAAACGGAGTCTGGGGGACAGTGGGGTCCCTGGGAGGAGGTTGGAGGATTTGGGCTTGGCCTCTCCTGACAAATCACAAGGTTGGTGAAGTGTTTGTGTAAGGGGATTTGGCTCAGCAAGGGATTCCACTTGCCTCGCTCCAGGGAAAGAGGCTTATTGAGGGCTCCGTGGGGTGTTGGGAGCAGCAGAGTGCTCCAAGGGAGGAGATATGAGGATCCTGCCTTTGCAAAGGCTCTTCCAGTGCCTTGGAGAGGAGGAAAGCTCTCATCTTTAACCTGCTAGGAACATTTTAGTGCAGATGTGATGAAGTCCTGGCCCTCAAGCTGTGGATTTGCCCATAGGAGTTGGTTTGGGGATGGTGACCAAGCATAGACACCTAGAAGAGAAGCTGGCAGAAGTGGCCTTGGGCTAAAATATGAGTGTTGCTACAGAATCCATCCTTCTGGGATTCATCAGAAAGCTGGAGGAGCAAAGAGGAGAGGAGGCTGCTCTTTTTTAAGGTCCACTTGGTGCACAACTAAGCAAGGAGTACCTCCCCAGAGGGGGAAGCAAAGCCCCTGGGGGAGCAGAGGAGCAAAGCGGACTTGTTGCAATCCCAGCAGTGTCTCCAGGGATGGCTGGGGTCTGTGCCCACTCTCAGTCCTATGGGAGCTGGATAAGTTTTCCTCTGGAAGACACCAGTCTCCTGTTGTGATGTGGTGGGGAGGGACCACGTTTGGTTGGTGCCAAAATCTTCTCTGGGCAGGCTTTCTGATGATGGAAACTCCTTATCCCTTCTGTCCTTACAGGATACAAAGGAAGCGGTCTCAGAGAAACCAAAGTCTGCTCCAACTGCAGAGAAATATGGCTGGATTAAAAAAAGCAGCGGGGGGCTCCTGGGGCTGTGGAAGGATCGTTACATCCAGCTACGGAAAACACAGCTCGTGGTCTACGAGGATGAGGTATGGTCACAGCTAACGGCCTTGAATGAGGGGCAGGAGCAGGCCCCTGGGGACACATGCATGTCCCTGTGTTTTTACCTCTTCCTTCCAGCCCATTCCTTCAAAAGGGCTTCTCCAGTTGTCTCCAGGAAGGGTAAACGCTGTAAAAGAGACGGCAGCTGCGTTTTAAAATATATTATATAGCATAAATATTTTAGCCACTGAATATTTTGACAGAGCCGTTGCCAAAATAAAAAAATGGGGGGCAGGACATCCTGTGAGAAGGTGAACGGAGTAAAGCTTTGGGCGGAAGCAGGATATGTGCTATGAGGTTTTGGCTTTTGAAGGATAAAAGTGATTGTAGCAGGCTGACTTCCCACCTGCCACTTGAGGGGATGGCAGGCAACCCTGCAGCTGTTTGGCACCCCTCAAGGAGCTCAAATTGTTGCCAGCCAGACTCTTCAGGGTTTCTTTTAGCCACTGAAGGATGCAGAGTGAGATTGTGAATGCTTGCTGTCCTCCTTAAGCATGGACAGTCTGGATTTGGCTCATCTTTTCCCTTTACTTGAGCCAGTTCTGAGCAAAGGACCCCTGGGAGCCTTGTCCTGGACTTCCCTAGATAAACTGCATGCCTTAAGTTCATGGCCGCACTTAGAGCTGTTTCCAGACAAATGAGGAATAAGAGCCAAGCCAAATCTGTCCTGCATTTTCAGGCGAGAAGAATGAGAAGTGCAGGGCTGGTCCTGCCAGGATGCAAAGGTGGCTTTGTACTGAGTCAAGCCCTCGTTCCTGGGCTGGAAGCAGCTTCTGCAAGAGCAGAGTTTGTCCCAAAAGTTAGAAATTACAGTGCAGAGCACAAGCTACAACCAAGAAAGGTTTGAGAAGAGGGGTGGGTAGGTCTGAGCCCTGTGGTGGCTTGTGTGTGCAGCAGGGTGGTGGACTGTGATCCGCACAAGGAGCACGTGCCTGTGAGGTGTCTGGCCCAAGAGGATCTGGGTCATCTGTGGGCATCAGGACGATATAAAAGCAAAATCATGTAAAGCTTTATGTGCAGTGTGTCAAGGGAAGAAGAATGGGGAAATGTTTCAGCAGCCGCATTGCTGCGCTGGTTTCAGGAACAACAGGGCTGACAGTGAGTTCAGTTCTCTTTTTTAAAAACATACTCTTGCTTAATAAAGAAGATTTGTTATAAACAGTTTAGGTTAAAGGGTATTACCTCTTCCCTTATGCTGAACACTTCTGCTCTTCCCAAATCCCAAAGCTTTCTGGTGTCGTTTCTTCTTCGCTGTGAAATGTCATGAAGAGTGCAAGAATAATGACAGGAGAAGTCAGTGTCAGGTGATGAGCATCTTGGAAGGCAGGAAAAGCAAGGAGGGGTGCTCTTACCCAGAGGGATGCAGCCTGGTCCTGTTGCCTCTCTGTAAATCATTTCCCAGTGCCCTGGACACCTGTTGACTCCAGCTGAAGCTTCAGGAACTCACAAATTCAAAATCTATAAATATGACGTAGGTTTTTTTTTAAGGGCATGCCTTTAAAAACAAGATACATGGAGGCTCTCATTACCACAAGGGAAAAAGAGGCTTTTAAAGTAAGATTAATTTTCACAGACATTCAGAAGAAGGAAAAATCCCAATCATTTAAAGGGTTATTTTATTATCTCAACAAGGAAAATGGCATTTGTAACAACCAGGCATAATGTTTTCTGGTAGCCTGCGGATTGTGGTAACATCCTGTAATAAATTGCATCTGTAAGCTACAGTAGCTGCAAGGTCCCATTATTGTAAATAAGGGATCATGTTAATATCTATAGGCTATTAAACTGGCTTACAGTGAAGTCAAATGTCTTAGGAGAGGAAATTGCTGCAAAATTATCTGGTAGCACAATAGGATAACATGTGATTGTGCAGACTTACTACAGGGAAACCAAAGGAAAAGGCAATTTTCTGCACTCAGGGGGGGTCTCGTTGCCACAGAACTGAGGCAGTTCATGTTTATTACTGTATTTATCTTCCTTTAATGTGAGTCAGGGCAGTGTGGCTGTCTCTATCTCACAAATGGGGAACGAAGTTTTTGAGATGGGAAGGGCTGATGACTAAGGAGAGTCTGTGATGCAGCATGTTATGGTGGTTTGTGTTTCTGGAGCTCGAGGTGCCATTCTTCCCACTGGACCTTCTCCACTTATCTGCTCTGTGTGACCCTGGAGAAGGACACAGCATTCCAGACCATCCTCAGGCTGAAACATTTACAAATGAGATTGTTCAGTGCTTACTGAAAAAGAAAGGAGATAAAACCTCAGGCAACAGGAATAAAAGGCATCTCTCCATATGTATCCTAAATTAGACTTAGATGGGTTAAACGGGAGGGAGGTCAGCTTCCATGTGCGCAGGAAGGTTTGGAGGCTGAGCATTTCAGCTGGTCTGAGCCCATCAGATTTCCAGGAACTGAGTAGTGCCTTGGACTCAATGTGCTTTTCTCAGTCCCTCCCATGTCCAGCCCTTCACAGAGAGGTGCTAATGTTGGCTTTAGCAGTTGTTTCCTATGCAGGCCACCTTGTTGATGCAGTTGCATGAGCCTGGCTGCACTTGTAGCTGAGGTTTAGGTGCTAAACAAGAGCAGAGGGGACAGCCAACACAAGATACAGACAAGAACATTGTACAATGTTACTGGAAAATACAGTCTGAGCAGCACACAAATACTGTGTATCATCATCAGTAGCAATCTCCAGGACTGTGCTCCTGACCTGCCCTGGGAGTGTGTTCCCCAAGCTGCATCTGCTAGTCAGGCTTTGGGTTTGGTTTAAAGCATAGCCACCTCCTGAAGGCAAATGGCAAATACCTATTGTGTTACCTGGAGCAGATGGGGTGAAAGTCATCCCACACAGCTTCAGGTTTCTTTCAGCGGATGGGGAATGAAGGGGGATGGATTTCTTGTTTTCTGCTGTGCCTCCATCTACAGCACCCTGCATCTGTACCCTTACCTAAATGAAGATGCAATTCAGCAAGATGTTTGTATATGACATAACCAAATGTCAGGAAAGGAGGCACTGATGCAAATATAGAGTGCTGGGATCCCAAGCAAGTTATTTTCTAATGGGGCTACTTGTCTTCTTGTCTCTGCATATTCTTGCCAGAAGAAAAAACCTACAGAGAGTGTCTGAAGACCAGGCAATCCTATGTAGAGTGACTAGACAGATCAGTATCACCACTTCATGGATTAGAAAGCATCTGTCTTGAGTTTGGCTTTTTTTCCCCTGAACAGTGTAGCTAGTGCTTAGAGCTGTTTTCTTGTTGTTTTAGGGTTTCTTTGTAAGTGTATTATTCGACAGGGAAAAATCCTGCTAGATTCTGCAGACCAGAGGATCCACTTGGTGTTCAACAGTTGGGCACTTAATATCTGCATTTTGCCCCTGGTAAAGTGATAGCAACATATACCCAAAAGTGATTTATTAAAACATTTTGAGAGCCTCAAATAGAGAAATAAATTAGTATTTCAGATCTAGACATTTTACACTGAATGGAGGGTCTCAGCCCCTGAGTGTGCGTCAGTGAAGAAGTCTTTGCTGGGAATTACACCGTCATATAAATAAAAATTTCAGAGGGTCTTTTTGCCCTCTTTTTTATCAACTTTTCATTACGGAAGTTGTTTGCCCAGTGTGATTCTTTGGTTAAGCACATGCATTAATATATGTCCAGGTGTTCAGTAACTTTCTTCTTAAGGGCCAAGCCAACAGACACAGATATGTTTATGTCACAGGATATGCTCCGTGAAGAGTTACTGGAATAGTTTTTCTGCATTAAATCATGAATGTAGGGGTTCTGTACCAGGATTGAGCTTGTCCAGAACATGTGTCAGGGCAGGACTCTGGAAGTGACCTTGTCTCTGCCTGGTGCTGACTGTCCTCCAGGTCCCAGGAGGCTGAAGGGACCTGAAGACCTGGGGCAGAGTCGGGTCTTTCGTTCTTTATCTTAGTGGTGCAGGACAGACATAAAGGATCTCTTTGTGACCCAGGTAGGCTCGAGAGGGGATGGCCAGTTGCCAAGGGTAAAACAGAGACAAAAGCCCCATTCTGGTGCTCCCTGAACTCAGATGCTTTTCCTTTGCCTCATACATGGAGTTTTTATATTTCTTTCGCTGCTTTCTTCCCTGCCTTCCCTGAAGAAGATAACTCACTTGAGAAGTTCAGGCACCTGAGATGAAGGAGCCATAGCTTGAACAGTCAAGGTGTCCCTGGGACATGGTGTCCTGCACGTCCCCATCCTCTCTGCCCTTGTTCCCTAGCCAGGTCACAGTCCCCAAAGCCTCCCCAGGGAGAAGACGGGCAGCTGGAAGGCAAAAGGCAATCTCACAGCAAAACCACATCTCTCCACCCTGCCAAGTCCCCTTGTTCCCCAGCTCGGTGTTCCATAGCGCTTGGGAAGTGGAGCACGGCTTGCACGAGATCAGAGGAAAAGTTCCTGTCCAAGAGGCAGGAAGGATGGCATGGACAAGGAGGGTGACATTGGCTCTGCTGGGGACAGAGCTGCTCTTGAGAGCAGGGAGAGTGGGCAGGAGGCTTGGGGCTGGTCTCTGGTCAGAGCGCTGCCAAGCTCTCTGCATCCTGAGCCCAGGGAAGGAGCTGGGAGCTGCACCGGCCGTGCGACACGGCTGTAACGTGGGCGGTCGTCCTCCAAAGGCCAGGATGAGATCACCCATCCCCGAGGCATGTATTCCTGACCTCACCCTTCTCTGTCATTTGTTGGCCGCGGAGGGGTTATTATTTCCATCCCTGTCCTTTTGCAGTGACATTGCGATACCAGGATTGCAGCAGGAGCCTTCAAAGGGCTCGGTAGCGTCAGCAGGATTTTATCGGCTGGGTTTTAGGTTTGGGCAGGATTAATCTCCTCCTCCTAATATGCGTTTTCCTAGTTCACATTCACCTACTCAGTGTTAAATGAAATAAACAGTAATGTCATTAAAATAATAAACCTAAATTAGATCCAGACGTCCCTCGGTGGCTCAGGACTTGCTCTGTGTACTGGCATCAGCTCTGCCGGGCCCCCATCCCCAGATAGGAGGGTTGAAAAAACTGAAACACAGCCTGAGTTCTGCACAGTGACTTAAATGTCAAGTGGTAAAGGGAGGAAATTCCCTGCAGCCCACTTCCCTCTGAACTCTCCATTCCCTGCCTCCAGCCACGCAGCAGCTTCCTGGCTGCGACATGTTTCCTCATCCCACACCCCCTTCTCCGCTACAGGAATTACTAAATACAAACTCATACGGGCACAAGGAGCTGCCTTGGGATCAGAGCGTGAGCTGGGGGTGGTTATGGCCAGCGATTTTAATTCAGGATGGTACTGGAGAGGTTCATGAGGCATGCTGACTGTAGCACTTCACTGGCAAGAACTGCTCTGAGATTCTCACTGCTCATTTGTGCTTTGCATAAGGGAGCTTTGGTCTCTGCTGGGCTACTGAGACATGAAGAATATTATCTGCCCAGTGTTACGCTGCGATTCCTATTAGGGATGGTGCTCTGCAGCTGAACTGAGCCACGCACCATGTGTGGAATTTTAGTTATGTTACTGGGAGAAATGAGCCAAGATCGCGGCCGGCAGTCATCAGTGGAGATACTCCAGAGATAAATATTCCCCACTGAGATGCTGGCCCAGACAGTTTTGCTGGCTGTACAGGGCTGTATTTCCAATCCTAAGCGTTTTGACATCTCAGAGCATGGCTGCAAGAGGACTGTGTCCATCATACATGGCTCCTGCTGACCTTTGTGATGTGAGGACCAGTCTGCCCCAGCTCACTGTGGCAGCAGGGCTCTCCTCTTATCCCTGCTCTGCCTCAGGCTTTCTGAGTGGGATGCTTGGACCATCGTGATGCTTGTGTCATCTTCCCTGTGAAAAAGCAGGATCACATCTCCTCCTTTCATTGTGGGACGGAGGTAGTGTCGCTTCTGGCTGCAGATCCCTGGATGAGGCCAACAGCAGTGGCAGAAATTGGTGTTACTGTCCCCAACCTGTTATTTGCTCAGCCACTGTGGACCACTAGGCCTGTAGCTTAAAGACCAGGGTGTTTTCTTGGTGACATGCCAGCCTGATTTATGGGGCTTGCTATCTGCATGCAGGTTATTTTTAAGGCAGAAGAGCTTTTAGACAGATGCAAAGGGAAGACATGCAGAATTTGGTGGTCTGTGATTGATTTCAGTGCCTTCTATTGATAATAATGTTTCGTTCCCCCTCTGCAGGATGAACAGAAGTGCATAGAAACAGTGGAACTGGAGAGTTACGACAAGTGCCAGGAGCTGCGTGCACTACTAAAAAGGAAAAACCGTTTCATTTTAATCCGCTCCCCGGGTAAGAAGGTAGGATTGCCTTTCTCATCACCCTTGAGTCTGCTAACTCCAAAGTGAGTTCCAGCCAGCTGAACCCAGAGCAGATGAAAAGCTCTGAGACTGAGCTCCTTGGCAGTTGGGAGAAATTACCTGTAGCTGTGAAAGGTCTACAGTGTGTGAGAAGGAGAGCCACTGTCTTGTAGACTTTCTTCTTGTCGTGGGGAAGGGGTCTTCCTGTGGCTTGACTTCTTCCTCTTGCTTTTTTTCCTGCCTCAGCATTTTCTTTCTTCCAGTACTCCCTAAGAAGTGGAGAATGACCATTCGCTATGGTTCCTCCATGTCCTCTGAGCATCTGTAGATGCTGCAGCTTTGCCTAAGTTCCAGTGAAATCAATAATCCCAATCCATGTACTGAGACAGTTCCTGGAGCTAGAACCATTGATCTGAAAAACTCCAGTGCAAAGTTACTTGCAGCCAAACAGTTCCTAGGAGAAAAGATTTATTTTGCAGAATTCATGAAACCCTACATCTGTAGCTTCCTGTACAACATCTGGTTAGATCCAGAAGCTGAGAACCAGGCTGGCATTGCAAAGAGACTATACATCCATCTGAGCACTGGTGTACGCAAGGACATCCTGCTTTACTTCCTATCTATATTCACCATCACTACACATCTTTGGAAGTCCTCCTTAGCTCCTACTTGCATGCTGTCCATTTCAGTATCTTTATGGGCTGGAATGCTTCATTGTTGCTTTGGGGTATCACACTTTGCCTTCTAATTTCAATATGATTGTTTTGGCCTCACAGTTCTTACTAAATCTCCCCGTGCAAATCTGAGAAGTTGTGAGGGACAAAACACATTCATTTCCATAAGAACATGAACAGGCAAAAATACCATCTTGCTGCATACCCCAATCTCCATTTCGTTTAAATAAATGGAGATTGTTTAGTCCTTGTTGTCACTGTTGCTTATTCTTTCACTCCAGTCACTTAGTGTTTATTCGTATAGTAAGACCCCAGCTGAGTTCAGAGCACCATTGTGCTAAACTTCATTCAAAACAACAAAACAAAGACTGTCCTGCCCCAAAACCCTGGGCTAGTGAGCTCCTGCAGAGCACTGGAGCCCAGAGCACATTAGAAAGGAATTCTTCCCTGCGAGGATGGTGAGGCCCTGGCACAGGTTGCCTAGAGAAGCTGTGGCTGCCTCATCCCTGGAAGTGTCCAAGGCCAGGTTGGATGGGGCTTGGAATAATTTGGTGGAAGGTGTCCCTGCCCATGGAAGGCGGGCTGGAACTAGATGCTTTTTGAGGTCTCTTCCGACTCAAATCATTCTAGGATTCTGTGATTCCAAGTGCACACCTCTTCCCAGGGAGGCCAGTAATACCCTGCATGCTCAAAGATGGGCAGCACAGTAAGAACAGGTATTATCTGCAAGTGTGTTACTGAGAGAATTGTGTAATAGCTGCATATGTCTCTGTGCTGCTCCATGAATCAATACAGGGTGTGAGACCTGTTCCTAAACCTCTCATTTCTTGCTCTGAGAAAAATATGCCCAAACTGTGCCCAAAAGGGTAACTTCATCCTTTTGGCATGCTGGCAAGTTTACAGCTACCCTGTTTTTCATGCCACTGATTCAGTGGAGACCTAGATAGAGGCTACTTTTTATAAGGCTCTTTTGGTGAAAGGAAGGGCTTTTATAAATGAAAAGTTCCCTGTTTGTAGCTCCCCTCCCGCCCTTCTTTTGGCTGGGAATCTGGTGAGGGTGTTGACACACAACATACTTTGGCAGATGTTAGCACAGGCTTCAATTAGGAGGCCAACGTACACAACTGTCCTTCTTCTGTTTTGAAATCGCAGCTGTGGCGATATATATCAGTTAAACATTTTCCATTTGGGAGGCTTGCTGCCATCCACAGTTTAAAGTCACCCTGTGAGCCAGCTTGCCAAGCCCTTCCAGATCTTGAGAGTGGGTTTTTTTCACCCTCTCTCCTGAGCATAATGCTGAGGAATGAGTTTGAGGGACTTAGGAGCAAGCTAGGAAAGGCCATTTCTGTTTCAGTGCACAAATCTTGAATACAAGGGAGCCCAGTTTAGCTGCAGGGGAATCCCAGTTTAAATCTTGGATGGGGCATTTTTGAGCAGAGATGAATCAGTGAGTTAAAACTACTCTGCAGCTGAAGTTGCACCTGAATAAATAAGTTGTCCTGCTAAACACTGATTGTTGATGAATGTACCCCAGATTCTGCTTGGCCTGTTCACAAGGATGACATTTTTTGTTAAGCTGTGACAATATGAGCGTGTCACACGCCTGCACTGGTATGGAACTGAAAGAAAGCACTGCCCCCTGAGCTTCAATTCTTCAGTGAAGGAAGCTGGCAGTGTGCAAAAGCCCCGTTCTGCTTAGAAATCTCAAATGCTTCATTCCATCCACAGCAATTAAAAGAAAACTTTTGGATGCAGAGAGCTGGGCTTCTAAGAAAGGGCAGCAGCCTTGGCCTGGAGACTTTAAAATGTACTACTCACAATGCAAAAAAGCAGTGTAAATGATGCTTGGTATAAACTCTGGAAATTACTGAGATTGGCACAAGTGTGATGTTCAGTGGATCTGAAAACCTTCAGCTGCAGGGAAATATTAATATTGGGAAGAGGAACGTAGTAAGGAAAAGAGTCCACCGGGAAGTCCTGCAGCTCCCCACACATCCTCGCACCTGTGGTCAGGGGTGGAAACTTTCATTGCTTATTTTTCCCTTTTTGAGGTACCTGGAACTGCCTTCACCAGGGGCCCAGCCTGGAAACTGCAGTAGAATGCAGTGAGGCTTGGGGGAGTCTGCTCCTGGGGTCTGCCAGTCTGGCAGAGATGCTGCATTATTCCCAGGGATTATGTACCTCTTGGCTCAGCTGCAGAAAACCACCAGAATCCTCTAACAGTCATCTCATAGAAACATGGAATGGTTTGGGTTGGAAGGGACCTTGAAGATCCTCTAGTTCCAACCTCCCTGTCATAGGCAGGGAGTCCCTTGTCTTCTCCTTTCCCCTTCATGATCTAACCTAACAAAGTCATGTAGAAAAACGCAAGAAATGACCTCCCATCTGGCAGATAGACTCTGCTGCACTTATGGTAGTTTAAGATGTTACTGACCCAGCTCTGCTCCAGCTTCTGCTGGAGGTGACCACCCCATACCAAAAGTCAGCAGAAGGGAACACATCCCCCCAGCAGTTCACAAGCAATTCACAGTCCAGTTTAGTCCAGCCCCACTGAACTGAAGCCCACACCAGGCTTTGCACTGAAACAGGTGAGGACCAAGCACAGGTTTGTGTCACTCACCTCCGCAGCAGATCTGCAGAATTGCTCAGTAAAGAAGAAGTCTTGGTAACAGTCTAAAACTGCAGCTACACAGCTCTCCAGAGCTTGTCTGTTAAATCATTTAGTGCAGGTGCAACAGACTGACCCCAGGAACACTTCTCTTTCCTGGAAAGCAGGCTCGGCATTGCCATCAGACTGTCACTGGTTGAGGAGACTGATGTCTGGGGAAGACAAGGAGCAATCGGGGAGCCAGTGCCCGCTGCCGTCACAGACAGTGATCTGTGTGGGAGCTCTTGTTGCATGACATCTCGGCAGTGATTCAGCAGGAGCCAACCGGCTGTGCTATGCTCTGAGGAACTGTCAGTAAATTGCATAGCCTGCATTCATGGCTTACAATGGTCACTAGGTTTGGCCATGACAGCTTTTCCTGGCACACCAGCCTGTTGTTTATGGCATGACTCAGTCTCAGCTGGCTTAGCAAGAAGGAGTGCAAATGGGTTACCCTGCCTGCTGCCCTCTCATATTGGTGTCACTGACTCTCTGGCTGCAATTCCTGCTGGAGAACAGACCCTGCTTAATGTTTTGTAGGAAATATCCATCTTTAGATGCATCTGCTGGTGTCTGTAAATATTCAGATGAGTGAAAATACAGACAAGAGAAATTCATTTGCTCCTTGTTTGTTGAGAGCCTGGGAGTCTCAGAGTAGTGTGCAGAGTCCCAGCCACAGGCAGGACTGAGACAGGCAGCTCTTTCCTGCCTCTCCTCTGCAGCTTCCTGCTTTACAGAGAGCTCCCATCCCGGTTTGGGTTAGCTTCCTCTCCCCAGTGCCTTGGCTGAGGACAGGAGCCACAGATGGATGCAGACAGACCAGGGACTGCAGGGCAGCAAAGAGGCTGTGGCTGGCAGCAGCCTGAGCACAAGCCTCAGAGCCCCAGCAGCCTGACTGGGTGTTTTATAAAAAGGAGAAAAAAAATTTCTAAGATACCTGGGCACTGGGAGGAACCCGCCCCTCTGTGTCACAGCCTCAGGGAGCTGTGCAAGCAGGGAGCCAGGCTGCAGCAATATGACACTGGCACTGCCCACACTGCTCCATGGCAGGGAGCTGGGTCCCACTGTGCTGCTCGTCCTCCCTCACCCAGCTCCCTTCTGCTGCCACCTTCCATGGTCCCTTTCTCTCACCATCCACTGGATCTGCATTTGATGGCAAAGGGTTGCATGCCAGAGGGACATCTCAGCTTCTCATTAACGAGGAACCACCCCCCCGAGGTTCGCTCTGCTCTGCCACAGAGTTGCTGACACCAGTGCTTAGTCACAGTCTGGGAGGCTTTATTTGGAATGAGGCACAGAAAGTGGCATTGGAAGAGGAAGCTTGAAGTGAGGCAGGAATCCTTCCCCTGAACAACATGTACGGAGGTTTCTAAACCCTGGTGCAGGCTGCCAGGTCTTTGCCAGGCAGTGCAGCAGCTCAGCTGCTCACAAGTAGAGCTTTCTCATAAGCTTTTATAATCACAAGGCTTTGGGGCAAAATCGTTTCCAAACAAAAAAAGTTTTTAAGCACACACAAAACCAAGCCAGCTCAGACTAAAACAAAATCTGGCCGTCTCTCTGTTTTGGAGCCTTGCCTTCCCTTAGATTCCCTGGTTAGAGTGGCCCTTCTGCATCCCAAACAAAGGGCTCTTTCTCCAGAGGGCTGTGGGTCAGGCCCTAACCTCCCTTCTGAGCTCTCAGGAAGGCATGTGGTCCCATCACCTTTCCTGCAAACTGATCAAATAAAGACTCTTTCCCCAAATTACTCCTTAACTCCCTGCTTGCCATGCTGGTTGTGAGTGTCTGGCACTTGGCAGCTGTGAGGTAAATCCATGGCATTGACACGAGAAATACAGAAAGGAACAACAGTTAGTTTCTAACAGCAAGAGTGGGTGTAAGGAGATCACGCTTTAGTTCTGCAGAATTTCTGATGGTCCCTGCTGAAGCTGCTGAGACCCAGAACAGTTGCTGCTTTGTTGTGCCATGAACAGGGAGCTGCTAAGAGCACTCGACTGTCAGTCACCATTAGCTTTGTCCCCCTTCATTTAATATAGTCCCTGTTTTATATAGACACTGCTGTGATTTTGGAATGTGGGGCCTCATTTACAAAAAGGCTGAGGCTACAACTGCTCTTGAAGGCAGTGGGAAGGTGCAGAGTACCTATAGGATGTTAAATACCCGCAAAAAACTGTTCCAAGCCAAACCCCCACAAGGCTGTGTTTTAAACAAGCCTCTCTGTAGCTCACTTCCCTACCTGTAAGAGGTGGATAATTTCAGTTGCTCTGAAAAGGAATTTGTGAAGCCCCCCAGATACTGCAGTGATAAGCAGGAAAGAAAAAAGACTGTCAGGGGAATCTGTAATTCTGTTTTCAGGGCAGGGCTGAAGCAGAGTGAAATCAATAAGACATATTGACCCGGGAGGATAAAACACATGATCGAATAACTTAGTAAGAAGTGCCAGCCTGTTGTTAGGGACGGTGCTAGGAGGAACACACACAGCAGGCTGGCATCCCTACAGCCTGTAAATACCAGGAGTGTCTAACTTTTAAGTGCTTGATTTTGCAATGTTGCCGATGCCCTTTAACACAGGAGTATTCCTGTGTGCCTGTGCAGTGTGGATTAGGGCACCACATGGAGCTGTTTGGACCCCAGCTGGTCTGCCGTGGAGCCACCTGTAAAGTGAAGATGATGTTTCTCTCACCCGAAGTGTATTCTGGGGCAAAGCTGCATAATACTGGTGAGGTGCTCAGAGAAAACAACAGTGAAGTAAATAACACCCTGCCTATTGTCCCTGCTGTGGGCAAGAAGAGATTAGAAACACTGAGCAAAGCCATGGGGCTGTCCTGGAGGAAGGGAAGAGCTGGCTGGCTGGAGGACAGGCCATACAATCATCAACCCACCCTCCCTCCTTATTAGTGACCCATACTTCTTGCCAGTTCCCTCTTACATGGCCAGCTCTTCCCTTCTTCTTGAGGCAGCTCTTCAGACCCCAGAGAGTGCCTGTCTGCAGTGTTCACTGATGGATTTCATCTGCAAACAGAAAAAGATACGGTGAATTTTTGCACTTACATTGCTCTTATGCCTCATCATGTCAGTGCCCAGGTGGGTCAGGGTTAGTGCAGCCAGCGTCAGTGCCCCACATTCCTGTATCAGTTCTGTTCTGCAGAGCCACAGGAACAGGGAAGCAGGCAGAGCCCGCTGCATGCAGCCTTCCCGTTCCTTGTATTCTGGGGGAAGTGGGACATAAAGTATTTTACTCCATCTGAACCAGCCAGTATGACTTGGACTTTCAGTCTGACTCTGTGCAGTGTGACCATTTGCTGTACAACTCACTGATGCTCCAAGAGCTATTCTAAGTGTTTTGCAGAAGGAAGAAACTTACTTTTTAACTGCTTTAGTAGTTACCAAAATAAAACTACAGCAACAAGCTGTCCAGCATAACAAAATCCTGTTCATGGGAGCTATGCCAAAGCACAAAGGAATCTGTAGTTTAAACACAGGCTAGAACTGGATGTTATATAGAAACTGAAGTGATTCAGAGGTACCTCTGGTCCTGACAAGGAATGCTCAGGCAAAAATTATCTCTCTGCTCCTGCAGGTTCATGATATCAAATTTCAAGCTCCAACTTTGGAAGAAAAGGAATCATGGATAAAAGCTCTTAATGAAGGGATCAATAGAGGCAAAAACAAAGTATTTGATGAGGTAAGAGAAACAGTTTTCAAACTCCTGTGTCTCTGTGTCTTCTCATCCATGGCTCCTTTAGCTAAAAGCAGAACTTGCCTGAACTCCTGTTCTCCCCATCCTTCCTGCATGCCAGCCATGGTCCAAGGAAAGAGAAAGATGGTGTGCAAGGTAGGGCAGGTTCCTTCCCTTCAGAGCTTGGCATCAGAGGATTTCTGGGAGTTCCCGTCTCCCAATGGAAATGGCCGGTGCAGAGAAGCAGCTGCAGCGCTGAGTTATGTAGAGCTGGGATGCAGCCTGGAGAGACTCATCATCCCCACGCTGCCATGATCCTCAGCACCAAGCAGTGTGGAAATTGAGGTATTTGGTTAGGATATAGCCCAGTCTTCAGGACTGGAAATGTCTGAAGTGACTCAGTCCACTAGCTATTCCGCCTGCAGTCTGGAGAGAAGTCTGGTGGAAAGTTACTCCATGGCCCTGGCCAAACCTGACTGCCTCTCAGCTGGCTCCAGCATACCTGTACTTTCAAATTCTCCTCTCATCCTGTTGCACAGAGGGGAGGATGAAAATTGCACAACTAGAGCCTGTTTAACCTTGCCCTGCTCCCTCTTAGTTTGTAAATCAGCCCTGAGGTAAACCAAAGGAGCAGCATCTCTTCTGCAGTTCTTTTAGTAACTGAAAGGAAGTGAACAAAACCACCACCATGGGAATGACACAAGAAAAACTGAGCAGGGTAAGGAGGGACAAAGCAATCAGCAAGATCTGTTTAGCAAAGGAAACCAAAGCAATGAGTAAAAGTTTTGAGAAAATGGCTAACTGGTGTAGATAGAGTGCTAGAGGTGTAAACTCTGAGAGGCTGGGCTTTGCTTTTATTCGGCAGAGGGCAAAAGCATGTGGGTACAGTGGGCAGTGAACTCTGCACACCCTTCACCAGCACAGCAAGCTGAGATCTCAGATCACCTCCCTGCCCTGTGATGTGGGGTTATCCTCCTTACAGAGGGAGCCAGCCTCTAATATTCATTCCAGTAAGGATCAAACCTCAGATTTAAAGTGTTTCCGCACAGGCCAGGCACAGGCTAATGGGTCAAGCCCTCAGCTGGCTTGGATTATCTGTTCTCCCCTGAAGGAGCTGTAAAACCACTCTGCCATACCAGCCATTTTTCTCTTTAAATCCCTATTTCACCCTCACCAGTTTTCCTATTGTACAAACTTGTTGTACCAAAGACACACAGATGTTTCAGTGTCCCTGGTCACTGGTGCTGCCCCTCCATGTGGATTGGCTCCAGCCCTTGTCCATCATAGCGTGGGTGGGTGGTCATAGAGCCAGCACAGAGAAATACCTGTCAAAGCACTGGGACCTCCCTCCTTACCAATGTGAGGCATTGGATTTCTCATCTGATTCCAGGAAATAAATTTGTTAATTCAGCTGGAGTTGCAATTAATCCAGGTCACTGCTCACACCTTCTCCTCAGCATCCTGCAGTCATTAGAGCTGTGGAGGGGAAGGGCTGTAACGAAGTGCTGCTGATACAGTTCACAGTCAGGTCACAGTTATTAATGAGCTTTCACCTCTAAGATGGAAACAGCAGTTTTGGTGCTGTGTTCTGCCACATGCAGGAGCTGATCCAAGCACAGGGTGCAGTGAGGACAAAGCTCCTTGTGTCCTCTCTTCCCTGCCCCTTAGGTGGAGAGAAGTTTAGCCATTGCAAACATTTGAGACCTTAAGTATCCATCACATACGTGCAGGGCTTTGCAGGCAGGCTGTAACTGAGTTCTGAGGTAAAGACTAGTGATGAAATATTCTCCAAACGCTTCAACATTTCATGTGTGACAGTGACAACTTTATAGACATATCATGAGAAATTAATGACCCTCTTCCTTTTTTGTTTCCCTCCTCTTCCCCCTGTTAAAGGTGAAAGTAGACGAGAGCCTTTCCTTGGACCACGTAACTCGGGACAGGGTGAAGGTGTCCCATGGACGCCGGCCACCCACGAGAAGTCACCTAAAGGAGGTAAGTGCACCCTGTTGGAATGAGCCATCCCACCAGCTGGGATCACTGAGAGCTGCTCCTTCCACTCAGGTACAAACCCCAGGTAAAAACCTCAGGTATGGACAGCCCAGAGAAAGCTGACGAGGGAAGCAACTTCCTCCAGGAAAGATTGTGCCAGCACCTCTCTAATGAAGCTCCAGGTTCCCATAGATCTCTATCTGCTGTAACATGTTACCATATAGCTAGCTTTTCATAACTCAAAAGCTGCTTCACCATCTGGTAAGAGCCATTAGAGTTTCATTTTCATCAGAAGAGACCAAAGCTCCTGTATTTTCGAAAATGTGATAATTTTGTAGCCACAGTGGTCTAAAGGTATAAGACCTGCACAGTCCACAGGCAGAAGCTGTATTTTTATTAAGCTAACCAGAGAAAGCAGATGAGCTTTCAAGCTTACGAGCCCTTCCCTATGTCTGAAATAGAATACATTATTCTCCCAGGCAGTTTTATAGACTAACCTGTCTACTTCTAACTGATTTTCTGGGTCTGTCACTTAAAAAAAAAGAGAAAAAAACACAAAATAAACCTGCATTTCATTTTCAGGGGAGAGGTTCTTACTAATGTTTGATTCCTGTGATTTATGAAAAAGTTTCTACAGACAGATTGATATTTTAGCAGAGCATTAATCTCAAGCAAGGAAGGTTTTTAAATCAAACCTTCTTTCTTCAGACTTCCAAGACACTGACTTATGTGGCTGCACAAGACTCAGATGACCCTTGTGCAGAAAATAAGATGCCTTGAGACTTTTTACTTTGCATAGAAATGGAGGGAGAATGTCTCTCCCAGAGAAATGCATGAGAATGAATCATAGATTCCCATCCTCCAGAAAACCGCAGAAGAAAACATGACAAAAGTCACAGCAACAATGAAGTGTGGATTCTGTTGCCTAATATGGGTTCAGTAAGGTGGCAGGTTTTAGTCTCTAGGCACTAAAAACCTCTCTCTTCCCTGCTCAGATCACTATTTTCACGAGATACCTCTGAGGTTAATACCTGTAAGACTTCTCACCCTCAGCCAAAATCAGGGGAAACTGGCTTACAAATGTAGAAGCAGGAATGAGGAGATAGAGCCTGCAGAAATATGTGTATCATGGCTTCTGGCTGCAGGTTCATGAAGGAAATGGCATGAACATTGATTTTCAGTGTTCAGAGGATGGGTCAGGCCAAGCTGCCAGGATGCAGCTTGCCTCCCTCTCTCTGATGGGCTGGAAAGGCAAAGAGAGGCTTTAACTAAACTCTCTGCACTGCAGGAGCCTGGCCCTGGCTGCAGCTATGCCTTCGTGTGGTTTTGGGTTCGCTCACACAGGAACTGTCACCGCGGTTCTCCCTATGGGGCACTGAGCTTACACGCTGCACTGTCTTTTCTAAGTCCATCCTTTTTAGGAAAACCTCCCTGCTAGTGAGATTTGCACACAGCCTGTGGTCTGAAGGAGGTTTAACCAGCTGAGGCTTGGCCCTGGTAAGGCAGGGATGACATCAGGTTGGAGGATGCAAGCAGAAGGCAACAGGATTACAATCTCTGGCCAAGCGATCCAGAGATCAGCTTGGTTTATGACAAGCTCAAAAGCAGAAAAGTGAGCCTTTGGGGAGGCACACTGTAAATGAAGGGGGCAGAGGCATCCCACTATCACAAGACAAAGAATAAAAAGGCAGAGCTTAACACTAGCACCCACAGGAAAACCAAGAAATTAGGTTATTGTGGAACAGGCTTCAAGACGTTCTTCTCAAAGGAAGTAGTAAAATAAGTTCTGGGCTTTTCTTAGAATCAAGGGCTAGTTTGGGTTGGAAGGGACCTTAAAAATCATCTTCCAGGACAGAGAACCTTTCACTAGACCAGGTTACTCAGAGCTCCTTCCAGCCTGGGCTTGAACACTCCAGGAATGGGGAGTCCACAGCCTCTCTGGGCAACCTGTGCCAGGGCCTCACCACCCCTGTAGTGAAGAATTTCTTCTAAATATCTAATCTAAACCTGCCCTCTTTCAGCTTAAGGCCATTCCCCCTTGTCCTATAACTCCATGCCCTTGTGAAAGGTCCCTCTCCAGCTCTCTTGGAAGCCCCCTTTAGGCACTAGAAGGGGCTCCTAAGGTCTCCCTGAAGCCTTTTCTTCTCCAGGCTGAACAGCCCCATCTCTCTCAGCTTGAAGCAGCAAGCCCTTGCTTGCCATGCTAGTTGTGAGGGTTTTGGACTTTTAACTTGAAGTTAAAGGATGAAACACAGGATCAATGATGGGATAGATATTGAAAACTTACTTTCTTGTTTTTCAGGCTGCCAAGTGTACATCAGATGGTATCCTGCGACTAGATCTGGATATAGTAGACAATGGACCACCAACCTTTGATTCCACTATCAGTGAAAGCGACAATGAACCACCTCAAAAAGAAATTCCAAAGCCACCTATGCCACCTACAAAACCCACTGGGACAAAAGAAAACCAAGAGGCAGAGAACAATATTCCTGACCAGGAACATAAGAAACCTCTGTCTCCTCCGTTGCCTCCAGATAAGAAGCTTAAGGAAGGCATCACATCAAAGGACAGTGTAAATGCCAAGGAAGAGGACTCTGTAAGTCCAGAGGAGAATGTGGAAGAATCCCAAGCACCAAGTGAAGACAACAAGGAGAACCTCATTGAGGTCAGCAACAGGGCTATAGCAAAAGCTCCAATTCCACTTCCTAAGAGTGTGCCAGACAAGCTGAAAGTAGCTTGGGACCAACCAACCATTGAACCTAAAAAGACAGAAGACTTGGAATCATCAGGAGATGATGGCAAAGACAACCTGGCTGAAATTGCTGCTGCAGATGTTACAAAGCCTCCTGTTCCTCGTAAGGTTTTGTCAGAGAAAATGCTTGCCACAGTGAACTCCAGCCATGGTGACCTGGAAGCTGGGGGCTGGGAAGAGCAGGAGTCTGGCAGCTCCAAGCCCCCGGTGAACGGGATCACAGCCAGCGAGGTAGCAGAGTTCACATCCCCAACAGCTGAAACAGAAGAAGGAAATGGGAGGACCGCAGCTGAGAAGGAACAGCAAACTTCAGCAGAAGAGACAGAGACTTCCTTAGCTACAGAAACAGACCATGAGAGTGTAAAAGCAACTATTGAGAAGAAAGATTCTACAGAAAACACTTCAGGTCTCAAACTTCGCTGTTCTTCTCTGGGAGACTTACTCTCTGATTCCAGAAATAAACAGAGAACACTTCCAGGCCAAGGTTTCCCAAAGGATTCCCATCAATGCTTAGCTAAAATGGAGGAGAAAGTTGCTAATGAAAGGGAAAAAGCAGAAAAGCTTCTGCAGAAGGTTTTACGTGAAGGGTTGGAACAGGCCCAGGGGGGGAATGGACCCCCAGTGATGGCAGAGACATTGCTCAATGAGGCAGTAGAACAGCTTCGGCAAGCTACACAAGTTTTGCAAGAAATTAAAGGTCTTGGAGAACTGAAAAAAGAAGGAACACAGAAACAGAAAGAAAAGCAAAAGGATCTAGTGACTCTTTATAGGAGAAGTGCTCCCTGACACACTCTGCAGAGACTTCTTTCCCAAAATCAAAGCTAAACATTTGCATTTATGATTTGTACCATTGCAAGGCCAGTGTTTAAAGGTGGTGTTTTGCTGTGCACACACCAAGTTTGTGGGACAGAATTGAGCTTTCAGTTATAGGATCTTTCTTTCTTCATATTGTACATACCAGTCTGGTTCTAATCCTCTTAGCAGAGCAGAAGGTTACAGGACAGTGAACAGTTTCAAAAATGTGAATGCTCTTTAAGGATTCTGTCCAAAGTCCTTTCAATGGATCAGGCCTTAAAAATTAGTGGTAATCAGACCAAGCCAGATTTTTTGAAAGGAGCAGAATGGCTATTCTAGCAAAAGCCCATCTCTCTGTATTTACAGACAAGCAAATACCAGATTACAGTGGCACCTATGTGGTTTTCCCAGTTAAATCATTTAAGGATAAATGTAGTCAGTGTTTATTCACTTGCTGGCATGGTTTCCCAGACCACCTGGCCCAGTGACATCTAGGAATGTAAAGATAAACAGTTTAATCTTCTCCAAAGATACTCATAAAACCACATCCACGGTTAAAAAGTGACCTCACACAGAGGCAAACCAAACTGGCCAATTCCTGACGCCAAGTAGTGTCCCTGATGTGGAGCAGCTGTATGAAGGCACTTTGAGGCTGGCTCTGCAGCGCTTTAGGTGTGCTAAGCACTGCGTGAATGAACACAAGTCTCAAAGCACCATTGCCAGGCAAGTATTGATTGTTCCTCTTTCCTTAATAGGGAAATTGAGATTACATTTGGCCTGTGAAGGTGTCTTCTACCAGGACAACACATTTATTATTGAGGACCATACCTATCTGGTAACTCTGAATCCCCTCAGCGTTGTTAGGAAACAATAGTCAGGCATTTGGAGAACATGTGTGCAGGAGATTTCCAGGAGCTTCCTAGGAGAGCTGTCACTACGAAGCTTTGGGGATGTGTGTTCCCTTAATGTTGTCTCGGGATGTAACTGACGGGAGCATGCCCATCAGGCAGTGGGTCTGGACGAGATCCTCCTTCCCACTAAACACGTCTCTGCCTGCTGTGTCCTGGTCAGCCTGAGAGCCATGGTTTGGCCCAGATCTCTCTTAATTGACACACGTGGAGGAAAAGGCGTTTTTGCACACAAAACTTTGGGGCTGGTCCCAACGGCTTAAGTATGTGAAAAATGCGTTGCTACAGAAGGGTGTGAGGAAGGCACTGCAGAAGGCTCCAGCACAATTCCCACAGCTTCCCTGTCCACCTGCTGGGAGCAACCACAGTTCCTGTGGTCTTTAGTGATTACAGCAGTGGCAAAATCATATCTGCACTGCTGCTGTATAGCCCCACACCCGAGCTGCTCCTCTCCCCTATTCTCTGTAGTTGCTTTGAGGAGAATAGTGTGACAGCCCAGAGGGCTTCTCCTTTGCTTGAGCCAAGCTCTGGAAACATGGAAAATGGCAATCTCCCCAGTCTGGTTTTAAGGAGTGACACGCTACCTAAACTATTTTCTCTCATTTGCCAGCACTTTGTTCTTAGCTCATCCGTTTCTTTTTCTTCTAATTTCCCAGGTCCCACAAGTCTGCAGGGGGCTGCAAACACCACCCATAGCAGCAGTAAAGTTTCATCTGAGTCTCCTCTTAGGCTAGGTAGAGGTACTTCAGGTCTGAGTGCAGAAAGGTTGGCTTTGGGCTTCCACATACCCTGGTTTTCACCACTTGGAGCCAGCAAGACAGACAGTCACCATAACTGATGCTTCTGCCTCTTTCGATTAAACTAGCCTTGGTTTTGGTAGTGAGTCCCCCTCTCAAGACAGCCACAGATGTTGTATGAGAGTTCACTTGTTATTCTGTCACGTGGAAAGTTCTACATAGTCAAACACTCAGGGCTCAGGTGCCAGAAAGCTTTGTTTTGAGACAAGAAGTTTCCAGTGTCCTAAGCCCACCCCGAGGCACACAGCCTGGAGCAAACTCTGGACCTGTGCCATTTGCTGCTGTAGGTTCAGTGTGAACTATGGATCATATTCACCTTTCCAGACACACTTAGGACAAGGGCTAAGAACACAGACAATATTCAGTGCCTATCTGTTATCTAAATGTATTTTTCTGCATGTGCACTTTTGTTTACCGAACACTGTGTGGTATGAATGTGAGCTGTCAGAACCTGGTGTGCACTGGAAGTCAAGGGACATCAGCTCCAGAGAGCAGGCAGGCTTTTGCAAGATGCAGTTCTATAACAAGAGATAGATGGGGGGAAACCCAGTTCACACTAACAGGAATATACACAAACCAGGGCAAACTCCGGATACAGGTTCATATCCCAAAGCTGAAGCCAGTCCTAAACTTCAGGACAGGCAAATCAAAGCCTGGAACTGAAATCCAGGAGAATGACAACAGCTTATGGGGTAACTCAGTCCCCTAATTTATATACAAATGCTTTTGCTCTCTCCAGTGTTTTCTTGTGGCGGTTGTGTTCTGTGGATATTCGTCTGGCAAAGCGCTGGTGAAAATACCCAGACATCCCTCTCTGTTACACCCAAACCTAGAGGATGTGCTTATATTTACTGTATATTTTTATATTATACTCAATATTCAATGAATAAATGTCTGACATTTTACTGAATACCCATCAGTAGGAATCCTAACAGATAAATACCCTCTACCTGTTAGGAAATGGGCAAATTAAATAATTTTACAAGCTACAGCTAGTTACTGTATATGCTGTACTAACAGATCTTACTAGATTTGTATTATGTCTTGTAAATAGATATAACTTAAGTGGAATCTCTGTATCACCCAGTAACTTTACTGCTGCAAATGCTATCTTAGAGACTCTTGGTTTTAACTATTTTTTCTAATAGGTTTAACAGTTTCATCCTAAAACATCCAGCCTTCTATGGCAACTCCCATCTTCAGTGTACATCCTGCCACCATGCACTTTTTTTTCAATCTTTCTTTAAACATGCATTTACACTTGCATCTAATTCCTGGCTGCACTAAGGCTGGGGGCTTTTGTGCCTGAAAACCCTCTGGGCTTGGAGTGCTGGAGTGTGAGTCTGTGTTTTGGGCTGTGCCACCAGTTTACATGTCTGTGACAGGAAGGAAGTGAGTTTGCAAGTGAGCAAGTGTGGATGACGATCTGAAAGCAGCTGCTGCAGCCCGTGGAAAGGCAGCACTTTGTCTCCTGCTTGTAAAGAGCTTTGAGATTTGGCAATAAAACCTCCTTTTAAAAATCTGCTGTTTCAGAGGCATTTGTCCTGAAGTGGAGCAAGGAAGCGCCACCAGAAGCAGCACATTAAGGCTTTGCTCTGGAGAAGGGAACGCTGCACAGGCTGTGGTCAGGCTGAGGTGAACTTGGTGCTGTGCTAACCACAAGACAGGAGGAAGGAGAAGCACTGGGGGCTGCAACTGGCACAGAGCTGGAGCTACCGCTGCACACAGAGCAGTTCCTGACTCATCCCTGCCTGCCAGCTTGGCTGCCCTGGCCAGAAAGCATGGCCGAGGCCAGGACCTCCTTCTGGAAAGCAGTGGGAAGCATCACCTCACCAAGTGCAGTCTCCAGCAGAGCTGGCTGGGTTGCTCTGAATGCATTCATGTGGACTCACTGGTGTCTACAGAATGTGGAGCCCACTCAGCACTTGTTCCTTTGGTGGTGAGCAACACCAGAGCCTTGTTCCTCTGCCCAGATGGCAGGAAGCTGCAGCAAGAGAAGGAGCTGGTGTCACAGTGACTGCTTCCCTTCTGCAATAACTGGTCCGAAATTGGTCAGTAGGTTCAAAAGTTACGAGGAAACAGGGAAAAGAGTGCAAGTGTACGTGCCGTCCTGTTACACAAGAAGAACATTCATTTGGGTAAAAAAATTGTGGTTAGCAAACCCTCTAAGCCCTTGTTGGGAAGAGGGCTGTTCCTCAAAGGAATCTCCAAGACAGGGGTGATTTCTACAGATAGGCTGTAGGGAAAGGCACTCTCTTCTTCTCTCATTAAGAAAACACAGAACACATCACATTTTGGCCTGAAATTGGTGTTGGTAAGGAAGGGAAATGTCTAGCACTATGTGAAACAATAAAAAATGTAAAAAAATGCAAAAGAAAAAATACATAGTATTGGCATATGAATCATTTGCCTGACTTGCTCTTAATTCAATGGATAGTCATGGGTTACTGGTTTGAAGAGACTGTGTTGTGCAATAGACTCTGAAACAGACAATGCAGGTCCTAGATTCCTTACTGGGATCCTACAGAACTCAATAATTTGCAACTGAAAAGGAGCAGAAAGATCTCTTCCAGTCCCAGGGGACCAAAAGATTTACTACAGGCTGAACTAGCCTACACTGATGACTAATTATTCTTGCTATTAAAAAAATGCGTGTTTTATCTTAAACATGAGTCATCAACAGTGAAGCTCTCCAACATTTCCCCTTTCCAGTTTAAGAGTCAGAAAATTCATAGACACCAAAGGTACCCACGGTGTTTAGAGAATGGAGATCACTGTTTTGTTACGCTGTGAAAATTCACACACTTGAAAAAGTCAGCGCTTAATTTATTCCAGGAAACTTAGTCACTGTGTTCTAGCGCCTTATCTCACAGCTAAGCAACCCACCATATTCCTGTGACAACCACTGGTAGGTGATGTTACAAAACATTAACAGACTCAGGGAATGATAAACCTCACAGGCTATTCAGGTCTTTAACCCTGGCTTCCCTCTCACTGAGGAGTTGTGAGATGATAAATGTGGTGCTCCTGCAGACCTTGCTCACACCTCCGCAGCCTGGTCTGCTCTCCCAAAATGGATCCTCTTCTTCTGCTCCAGATTTCAGTTTTCATCTCTCCCTACTTTTCCATCTCATGCCCATTCTCTGCCAGAACAACTGATCTCTAGAAAGCTCAACACTGTGTTGACAGAAACTTTCCATAAGTTTTAGTTGTGCTGCTGCCAGGAAAATCCTTACTCCCACCTTCACCAGAGTTACAATCCAGCTTCTACATCCCCTGCGTCTACAATCCCCATTTTTACCTTTCCTATTTCCACCCAACACCCATGAAGGATAAGTTTGTGCTTTGGAACATGGGCATTCTTCGAAGTCAGGAAATTAATTTAAAAATTACTAGCTCAAAATAAATTAATTAAAGGAATCAAAATGTTCAAAGCTAGAACTACCTCTATTG
The DNA here is from genome assembly GCA_013397725.1 of Rhagologus leucostigma. Taxonomy (NCBI): domain Eukaryota; kingdom Metazoa; phylum Chordata; class Aves; order Passeriformes; genus Rhagologus; species Rhagologus leucostigma. The sequence goes on along the minus strand of VZTD01000896.1, from coordinate 372,388 downwards.
GTGGTTCTTTTATAGCATCTTCCAGTACAAAGACCTAAAGGTGTTTTATGGCCATGAATTAATTTTGCCTTGTGGTGCAACAAGGAGAAATGCTGGAGCTTCTCACCCTGCAGAATGAAGGCAAAGGCACAGAGCATTGAAGAGGTGGACTCCAAACCCATACTCCTGCAGCAGATACTTTTATTTTTAGTTGGTGAACTAGTGACATTTTGCAATAAACATTAAATAACCAGAATATCAGATGACCACATGAAGTGCCTCTAAAAACAGAAAAAAACAAACAAACAAAAAAAGCCAATTCTGAGAATTTGTCCTTTGATGACTTTTCTAACCCTTAGCAGGGATTGGAATGGACCTCCAAATCCTGCTAGCTTTGAGCAATATGACAGTTCAAGAACTTGTATTCCCAGTCCATAAGTAGATACGACATACTATGAAAATACTGTATATATCTGTTATATCTACGATATTGTTCATTTAAACAAGAAATAACTTGAAATCTTTTGGAGATGTTCTGGGGAAAAAGACAAAGTCATCTGGAGCAGAGACTATCAGGAGAGGAAGGTCAGAGGCAGGAAAAGGGTAAGACATGGGAATGCAATGCCAAGTACTAGCTGTCATTCATGGGTAAGGATATGACATTTATGCAATGCAAACAGATTCAAACGCTCTTTCCCCACAGAACTACACAGCAGGGCATATCCAGAAATCAGGATATTTGAATGCTGATTACTGACTTTCCTTTAACCTTTATTGAAACATTTAATTCCCTCTTGGTCTCTAAATAGTTTCAGATGCTTGTGAAGGTCTTAACTATATTAATATTTTTCCCTTCCCTTTCCACAAAAACTCTAGTTTTGGAGGAAAAATATTTTTCCCTTCCAGAGAAACGTGCCTTGCACAGAAAGAAATGTTTCTTAGAGGACAAATGCTAATCTGTTTTAGGTACAAGTTATCTAGCACACCACCGCACACTGGGATATTTATCACTGAAACTGATAAAACATGAGAAGATCTCCAAAAGTCCAACAGATATGCAAGCCAGCATGACTAACTGGGCAAACAAAACTGCAAGTTCCTCTGTTATTTCATTCGCAACAAGAAGTGAGTTTTGAAATTCTGGCAAAATCTTCTGGGTTTGTTTAGACCACATCACCATGACAGCAAAGCACTGCCCAGTTCTTCATGTAGTGTACAGCTTTGCAAGAGACAGTGGTGAGGGGAAAATGAAGCTCAAAGGAAAAACATGGCCAGATGTCATATGGGAGATGAGAGGAGATATCCCAGCCCGTGGTTAACCTTCCTGTCCAACCACAGAACTTCTGATGGGCTTTTTCTCTGGAGCAGTGCTGAATTTTCAACAGCATGGGTTGAATTTCCTGAGCAAGGCAAATATATTCCACTTGTTTTCCATGGCCAAGAGTTAATGAACTTGTGAAAGGTCACCAATGCAAACAATAGTCATGTATTCAAAGGGCAGGACTGCTCTCAGCTCAGCCACACTTCTGCTCTTCTATCCAGATGGGTTCAAAACCACCCACCTTCGAGGGTGGAATCAGGGCCTCGTGGGAGTTGCTGGTGAGAAATTTTCTGGCAAAACATTTTCCGGTCAAAACAGCAATGCAAGGCTGTTATCAGAGGACTGCAGATAAGGAAAGGTGTGCTGGTTTAAAAAACTACACCAAAAAAAGTTTTGAGAAGCTGACATTTCAAAAGGAGACAATTTTGCTCTGCGGCTCAAAAACACAATTTCAACACTTTGATTTACAATTTTTTAAGTAACTAATCCAAGCATTTTTAAAATATGAAATTACATATTTTGATGGAGCTCATGTGATTGCCTCGTTTGCTCACAAAAGTTTTAAAATTTTTAAAATGTTTTTCCTTGCTCTAGATAAAGGGAAGAGAAAATAAACCATTGGGAAAGCTGAGAAGATGTGAAACGTTTTTGACTCCAGTCTGGGCAGACAAAGTAGGATTCCTGTCCAGTTCATTCAAAATGAGGCACAAGGTTCCAGCCTGGCTCCTCCGCTCCTCAAAGGGGCATTGTTTCATTCTCAGATGATCCAATCAGGCCATGATCTGTGATCCATTTATTTTGTCTCAAGACAACAGTAGCTGCACAGGTACAGGGCTGGTTTTTTAAATGACAGAAAATGCCCACACAATCCCAGTAAATTTGTAGACATCAAAAGGAATCCCCAGAACGTCTGTAAGGAGCTTGGTCTCATTCCTGTGACAGGTTTGCATTCAACAGTGTCATGTTCTTCTACTAAGCTGCTTGTTTAGAATTAAAGTATTTTCAGCGCTAAACACAAGAGATGTAAATTTGGGGGCTTGCGGCCAAGGCCACCATTCCTATAGAATAGAAAGAGCACAGGCTGTTCTCTACAGCTCCTGTTCTGCTCATTGAGACAGAGGCAGAGGGCAACATCCAGAGCAGCCCCATCCTGGTTAGACATCCTTCCCATGGACTATGAGACATGTCAGCAGAATAGAAGGAATTTTCAGCCTTCAAATCAGGACCTTTGGAGGGCCCTTCCCATTCACCACAGTGAATAACAGCAAATTGAAATGCAGCCACTGCCTACCCCAGTTCCCTAGCATTTAACAGATACTTGCATTAGCTAATTATCACCACTCCTGTCCTACCTAGAGCTTCCAAATAACAACAAACTCCTTTAGGGAAGAACACACACACAGGGGTCTGCATGTACCATAAATACCGTGGGAATAGGTAGCATCTGGGTTTGAATACGTAGCATCCACAGATTGGTTCTGCACAAATGCACTGATGAGGACAGCCAGCCATTGGGTTCTGACCCCAATTTCGAGATTCAGCAAACAACAGAGGCTAAAAGAATTTAATTTTTTTTTCCTAGCAGCTGGGCACTCAGCTGAGTTCCTGTGGCTGTAACTCAGCTGTGTTACAAGCCATCTCTAGCAAGAAGGCACTGGAGCAGGAGGCAGTTGAGGGTTGGCTCCCAGAGGGAATTTTCCCTTAAAAGGATAACTACATTGTCATGAAGAAACCAGCTCACTTCCACTGCCTGTAGAGCTTTTTGCAAACACGGCTGCCAGAGCTGGGGGCGGTGGCGGGTATTAAGAGGAGACAGCCAGGAGCAGCAGGGCAGTGCCTGCTCCCTACATGCTACTGAACTACTCCAGCCTCACTCAGCCACACTCTGCCATGAAGGGCAGCCGGACATGCAGGCAGCCCCAGGAGGTCACTTCACTGCCATGTAACAAGAGGCCAACTCCCATCATCTTCTTGAGGCAAAAAGAAACCCAAGTGGGAGATTGCAACCAAAAAAACCACCCTCACAAGAAGCGTTTGCACTCAAAATGAGCAGTATTTTCAGAGAGGGGCAGGCAGTGTGCCAGGTGAAAGCATGCCAAGGAATATTTCCAATTAAATATTTTTCCACCAGAAAATAACCGAAATTCCAGCTTTTCATTTGAGCGTCTGTGGAACAATTCTTATCAAAACTCTTAAGATGGGATCCAGGAGGATGATGAAAGAGCAGAACCCCATGGTGGCCTCTCACCCAGCAGCAGACTGCTGAGAAGGGAGAGCTGGGTTTAAGGCCAAGTTCCCCTCTGGAAGACTCAGACTGGTGACTTGAACCTCAGCTTCTCACAAACAAGAAGAAACTGCCTGAGCTCTAAGACAGCGCTGCTCCATACCCAGGATACGTCCTTGTCCTCTGGACAGCCCACCCACCTGGAGCTTTGCACTGTGCTCTCCTGTGCAGTTTTTACACGGAATGAAGCTGAAATGGGAAAGGCTGGGTTTGGCCCAGCTGTAGTGGCAGGCACCAATTCCCACCTCACAGCTAAAGCTCTTGGGTGAGGTTTTTGACTCTGACTCATGCTCCTGCGGTCTCTAGCGCAGAATAAGCCACATATCACACTGCAAGAGAAGGAACCAGGGCCTGGTGTTTCCCCTCACCCTGATGGGAGGACAAAATATGTGCAAGTGAGCAACAGCCAGGTCTGAAGTGAGCAGAGACTTCTGCGCTGCCAGTGCAACAGAGGCTTACACAGAGTAAAACACCATCCCTTTCTTTGAAGACTGGCAGCCCACAGAACCCCAAGCAGCTCAAGTCCTTCCATTGCAGTGGGGAGTCCAGCCCAGAGAGTGTGTGAGACAGATTTCTGGTGATCAGCAAGTCATCGTTGCTGGAAGCAGGATCTCCTAGCACTGAGCACCTTAAAGAGACAGACCACCAGCAACCTCCTCCAGACCACAGAAGTCAGCTCAGGAGCTGCAGCAATTCTGCAGCTGCTCCCAGTTCTGCCTGGTGGTTGCTCCATCTGGTCCCATCCTGTTGCTACCTTTGTGAAGTGTCCACTTGAAACAGTCCCATTTCAGGAACTCCACAAGCAGCCATGGAGATTCAGCACACTTCCTCTGCTTTAGGGGTAGAAAATTTTATTTTCTAATCAGTCTTTCTCTGTAGAAAGAAGTATTAAAAGCTTCAGCAGGATAAGTGTGTTAGTGTCGATAAAAAGAAACTCATCCAGAGAGTAACAGCAGAAAGCTGGAGAATTACAGGTGGCTACAGGCACAGACTGGTTGCCATTTGGCTTTTCCTTTCTATGAGTAACAGCAAGAAAATGAGTCAGACTCTATGGCTGAGTCACAGTGAGTGAATATAAACTTGCTTTTCAGACTAAGAGAACTTGGGCAGGTGGAGGAAGAGCTCTGTATAATCAGCCCTGGATAAACACATCATGGTCCCTCCATGTGCAAGTCCTGCTCTGCATCTGCAAGCCTGTCCCAAAGGAAGACCCCGTGGTGGAAATATATGATAAACATATGACAACATCTGCCTTCTGTTTCCTGTGCTGTGTACAGATTATCTCTCTCTACAGATAACCCTGTCCTTTTCAAAGAGAAAGCTGGGGTTGTGCTTTAAAAATGCTGCCGAGACTGGCGACAGTTTGAATCAGTTCATTCTATACCTGTTCTCAGACCACGTGTATCACCACATCTCAGCACCATCTGCTCGACACTTGAGCGAAGTGATTACACATCTGCCCGGGGTTGTTTGTTCCTTCATCCCTCCTGAGCACTGAAGCCAGAGGCAGGATAGGCAAAGTGTGCTTTCTGCATTCACATGTGCTCTCTCCACACACAGAGCAGAGCTGACGCCCAGCTGAGCTACCCCACCTCCTCTCCACTGATGTCATTATTTTCCATGTTGCTTGTTGTGCCCAGCAGTGAAGAAGCCCTGGGAATGCAGAAGCCTATGTCAGAGCTGTTTCTGCACTGATCACCAGCAACTCTAGAACAGGACTTTAAAGGGAAACCTGGTGGCCTGCAGTAAAATAAAAATCATCAGGCTACAATTTGACATCAGCAGAGCTCCTTGTAGAACACGACTCCAGCTGCTGTCCCAGCCCCCTCCCCCTGCCTCCAATTCCAAGACCATAAAATTACTCATTAGGCTTGGAACAAAACACTCTCGGTGCACTTGCATGTGGCTGGAGGCAGAGACAGATGTTTTGGGCTCTGGAAGAAAATTGCTGAGAGACAGAAATGAAACACTTCCAAAGCTGCACTGTGCTCGCCTGCTCCTATTGGACTCCATGGTTTTCCACGGGGTCAGATTAGAAGGGAGCGATGGCATCACTGAGCAACCCTTTGCTTCCACTTTGCTTTTAATACATCCTCAAACACAATTTTCTGTTTCACTTCAAGTTTTCCTCTGAGTCCTTCAGCATGGCATAAGAGCAGCTCAGGGCTGTGCCTCTGGAAGTAGGTTTCAGCACTTTGGGTTTATGGTTAAAAGATCCTACATTTCAGCTGCACTTTTGTCTTGAAAAGAACAGGGAGAGATTGCCTCTAGGAGCCAGATGGTCCTCAGAGGCCCAGGAAGCAGAGGATCCTCCCTCTTTTTACACAAGCAGTAAAGTGAGAATAAAAACATTGCCTGCAGGCATGTCAGTGAGGGGATTAGGATTCAGTGTCCCCGGTTTATACGAGGCAGCCGTTCCCACCTCCCATAACCAAACACTTGCTCAGTTAACCATCACATTCAAACCAGGGAGGGCTGGGACTCCAGCTCCATCACACCATTTCTCTTCTAAATTCAAGAAAGAATATTCTGCCTTTAGATCCTTTCCTGCTACATTTACTTTTGGTCACACAGTAGATGTTTTAAGACCATACTAGTGTTATATTCCTGACTTTGAAAGACCATGTTCCATGATTCCAGTAAGGCAAAGAGTTCAAAGCACAGCCAGAATGACCGCTGTGACCTGATCATCACCATGAGACACAGATTGTCAAACCAGTAATCTCCCAGCTACTGGTCACTGGTACTCTGGCACTAAGAGAGTTTGAACAAAATGGGCTCATATAGACTTCCCTCAGCCAAGCATCACAGAAATAACAAATTGTTTCTCCTACAGTTATTTCTAAGATATCATTCAGGTACAAAAGATACTGTGGAGGTATTTTTTTGCCTCTCATGTATTCCTGCAGGATAGATGTGAGCCCAGTTCTCCACAGCTGGAAGGAGAATATACCGAGCTGGAAGATGTAGTGGACTCATGTCAGTAAGCTCTGTGTGGAAGTCAGGGATCAACAGGAGTGGCCTGACCGTCAGGAACAACCCCTGCCACAGTGTTAATTACACGTAAGCTTCACTTTCAAAGCTAAATAGAAGCTTAAGCTCATTTATCTTTACAAGGGATTTAAAGGCCTATCGGCCTTGGAAACTGAGAGTGACAGGAGAGGGAAGTGCCAAATCACCAGATGAAACTTCCAGTTGCTGTTAATATGGACTGAGCTGAGTCAGCACCATGCAGCACACTGGCAAGGCTCACTCACCAACCCCCTCTGACACCTCTACCTGGTTCCTTGAGACTTTTCCTTACCAACAAACAAACCAACCCTTCGGTTTCTCTAACATGATTTCCTCCCAATCCCATAATACTGGATTATTCCTAAGCCTAAAGCAAAGAACATCACTTTGTGATTCAGGCTGCTTCCTGAGCTAGGAGCAACAGCTCTGCTGAAATACCTCATTCTCTGCTGTCTGAAACACTACACAGCACGAGCAGAGTCTGGGAAGACAGGAAAAATGGAATTACAGGCTTGTGAAATGGACACTGACAAAAACCTGAAGTGTCGAGCTCACTCAGATGCAGTCTGTGTTTAATCCAGTCATCAGACAGTCTCTGTTTAGCTAAATATTTGACTTCAGAATTGGGCCTGAATTATTATTGGCAAAGCTTCCAAGCTCCACAGGTCCCTCTAACAAGCTGTTCCTCTGTGGAAGCCTTGCAAGGAAATGAATGCAGCCTTTGAGGAAACTGCTGGAACCCTTCTCAGGCTTCCAGAGTGGGTTTGTGGAGTACCGTTAGGTGTCCAGGCCTTCTGAAAGCTCCATATGTTGAGCATTAGAAGCTACAGGGCTGATGTTTGTGTGTATTTCTGGGATGTTCCCAGAAGAGTTCTGGCTCCGCAGCATGTCACAGGAACAGAGTTATCAAAGAAAGCACCAAAAATAACCTAGTCTACAGAACAACTAAAAGCCAAACCCAGACAAAAAATAAATAAGCTGGAGCCACACATGAAGCCATGTGGCCAGAGCTGTAACGTGTATTCCATTTTAACGGGATATATCTGAAAGAGCACAGAACTGGCATGGTTGGTCCCTTTCATACACCCACAGCAGGGACATAAAGAAGCACAAACATACAACTCCTCACAGCATCAGTGGCAGCCACGTACCACGGTGCCCAGAGATCTCGTTCAGGTGCTGCCAGGCACAGCCCACAGTTGCTATCTTAGCACATGAGGCTGTTTTGACACCCTGTCACGTAAAAACAGTCCATCGGCACTGAAAGAGGAACGTGGTCATCCCCTCTCCCATGCAATATTCAGTTTCCTGTCTGTGGCAGCATATGCCAGAAAAGACAATCCTCCGAGGATGGAGGCTGTTCCTCAAGCCAGGCTCTCCTGCTGTGGGCAGCTCCAGGGAAGCAGAAGCTTGGCTTCCCAAACTACAGGCAGTTGCAGGCAGGAGGAGTCACCTTCCAGATTTGCTTCCAAAGGAAGATTATAAATTAAAGTCCAATTTGCTAAACCTCTAGGTAAGCAATTGTTTCTGCATAAACACATACTGGTTTGTGGGCTGTATTACATGGCTAACTGCAATTCTGACTGGCTTGAAAATCACAGTGTACACAACTAAACCAGGGAGCTAACAGAGGCACATTTTAAAATTACATGGATTTAAGCAGCCTGGCTCATGATTTTTGAAAGTGATTGAAAATAATGATTATCCTAAAGCACTACATAAAAATTGTGCATGTAAGATAAGAGCACAAAATCCTCTGTCAGAGAGCTTCACTTCTAAGTGAGAAAGAGCACAAAGCTGGCTCAGCTAAAATTATTCAAGTGAAATAAAGTCAAAGATTTTAACACCATTCTGAAGATGGGGTCAGTGTCTGGAATATATTGCAAAAAGGGCTCAAATTACCACCTCCCCTGTCATTCTTTATGGTACAACATTAGTGGAAAAATCCAAGAGCTCTTTTAGGTCTGTTAGCTAATAAATGGATTGCTAGGCAAGTGTTCAGTGTCGTTAATACATCGTCGCAGTATTCTGTACTTAGTATCAGCAGAAAGTCTTGGTCCCTTCCACCCCTGAACACATACCACTTTGGGAAGGACAGAAGGAACTGCCTACATTGCCTTTTTTTCTGCCTGCTGGAAACATCCAAGCTCACAAACAGATGCGAACTCTCAGTGCATCTGCGCTTTTTCTCCTCCGAGATCAGCATTAACCCGCAGAAGAGCTGTGGGTGATGAGTCCTGGCTGATTCAAGCTCTGGAAGACAATGACATTAACAGTGGCAGGTTAAATCCAGACAGCTTTCCATCCAAGGATCTCTTACAGTATAACAAAAGGCTAGCAAGAGCCAGGGGTCCCACCTAAGGCTGGGATGCACGGTACCTCCATAGTCCATGCAAGCAGGGATTATTCCCTGCCCTATTCAGGGCTGTTTCCCCAGCCCCCAGGCACTAGGATATCCAGTGGGAAGGGCTCAGCCTTTCTCAGTCATTCCTGCTGGCGCCGTTCCAGTTTGTCTGAAGACACTTAAATATTCATCGAGAAAGAGCAAAACTCCATATTGCCGGGTGCACAGACTGCTCTCCAGGGAGATGGGACACCTGCCTTCTCCACTCCCTGCTCCGTCAAATCATTAATTATTTAAAATAACAGGAAAGAGCAAGAAAAACTCTCCGCACCAGACAGGCTTGCAGCCTGTTGTTTATGGTGCTCTCTGGGGTCTTGTGTGGCCCGAGGTTTGCATCTCCCCTCCGGCAGAAACAAGGATCAAATCCAGCTTTCCCCTTTCCTCGGGGAGGATGCTCCACCCGCTAAGCTACTGTACAAAAGAAGGGCTTCCCCTTTATCCAGACAGACCTTATGTTCACTTTTCCTACCAGAGAGAGTGTCTTTTTTTCTTACTTCAGTTTGAATAAAAGGCAAACAAAACACAAATCCAAATCTCTGAGAGCAGCAGCTATCTATAAACTCCCACACATTCTGTGTTTGCTCAAGAGCTTAGGGTCCACCTCCCCATGCATCAGCAAGCACTTGGCTGCTGAATCCCTCGGTGATGGGTTTCAATTAAATGGAAACCACCGTCTCCCTGCCCTGAAGACAGTTCTGGTATAGCTGTGCCCACAGAGGGACACGTTTAGAGAAGCAGAGGGTCTCTGCATCTCTGCGTACCCCCAGGCCATCGCCTGCCTCCCCCCATCTCCCACCTCACCAAACGCCCCACGCTCTCTCACAGGAGTAGCACGGACTCACACAAGGGTCCCTGAGACCGGGATGTACCCCAAAACTGTCCTGAGCCCAGGGAAAAGCCTCATCTGCACCCTGGAGTTTATTGCTCGAGCAGGAAATCGTGGCAGGTGAACAGCACTGGCACCCTCATGTGGTGACAGGCATCAGAGTGAGCTCACAGCCAAAATAAGCGGTACAGAGAGAGAGAGAGACTTCTCCAGGGAGCCCTGACAAGGCCCCCATCTGTGGGCCAGCATGGTCTAGGGAAGGAATACAAACCTGATGTCACTTCTTCTATCCTGAGACCAGCAGCAAAGAATCACAGAATGGTCTGGGCTGGAAGGAACCTTAATGACAATCCAGTTCCACCACCTTCCATGGGCCGGGACACCTTCCACTATTCCAGGGTGCTCCAACCCCCATCCAACCTGGCCTTGGATGCTTCCAGGGATGGGGCAGCCACAGCTTCTCTGGGCAACCTATGCCAGGGCCTCACCACCCTCAAGGAAGAATTTTTTCCTAATATCCCATCCAACCCTGCCCTCTGTCAGTGGGCAGTTATTTCCATTTGTTCTGTCCTTCCAGGCCCTTGTCTAAAGTCCCTCTCCAGCTCTTTTGGAGCCCCTTTAGGCACTGGAAGGGGCTCTAAGGTCTTCCTGGAGCCTTCTGTTCTCCAGGCTGAACACCCCCAGCTCTCCCAGTCTGGCTCCAGAGCAGAGATGCTCCAACCCTTGGAACATTTCTGTGGCCTCATCTGGATTTGCTCCTCCACGTCCTTCTTATGCTGGGGAGCCCCAGACCTGGATGATGTATTCCAGGGGAGGAGTACTGTGAGGGACCCACAGAAAGAGATCTGATTCTCCCCCCAGTCTCAGCTCAGCTTGGTTTCTTCCTTATCATACTATCAAAATGGAGAAGAAAATAAAAGACAAAACCAGCCCAGACGCTGAAACTGGAGAATTCACTACAACTCTGAGGGAAAAGCCCTTTTGCCCCCTCCTGCACCTGCTGAGGGACGTGTGGTAACAAAAGCACCTCATTCCCTGGAAACATCAACCCCTGAGACCTGCTTTCAGCGGGAAAAAAACCAAAGACATCCCCCCCGTATTTCCTACTGATTAGAAGTCCCTCTCCTCCCAAATTGCTTTGGAAACAGAATTAAATTAATTTTAAATTAAACCACCCACCACCTCGAAGCAGCAGCACTCAGCAGAGCCGCGCTGAGGTGAAGAGCGGCACCTGGCCGAAATGGCGGCAGCTGGATGTCCCCGCTCAAGTCCTTCCCAAACGGCCCGAACACATCGTGTTTGTCGGAAAGCGGGCTTGTTTGATGATATTTTGCTTTAAAGAGCAGCAAAAGAGCAGCTCTGCGGCGGCGAGGTGACCTGCGAGGAGGCGGGGACGCGCCTGTCAGCCCGCCCTGAGGCGGCGGGAACGCGCCTCAGCTCGCCCTGAGGCGGCAGCGGCGGGAACGCGCCTCAGCTCGCCCTGAGGCGGCAGCGGCGGGAACGCGCCTCAGCTCGCCCTGAGGCGGCAGCGGCGGGAACGCTGTGTCGCGACATGGGGGACGACTTGGCGTCGGAAGGCGACACCCGTGAGTGAGGCCGAAGCGGGGGCTGCCCCAGCGGGGCGGGGGGCGCAGCGGCGTGAGGGGCGATTCGTGTGGCGAGGGCGAGCGGGCGCCGGTAGGACTGAGGGGGAGAGCCGGGATGCTCTAAAGAATAACCGGACACGTGAAAATCCTCTCGGAAACAAAGCAGGTGTATAAACCTACCCGTGAATCAAGACTGCTGTTGCCCCAAAGCATCCTGTACCGCTGAGATGCTGCACATAACTCTGGTATCCTGCAGTTGGAGGTTTTGGCCCCCTTGGTCCCCCGGTCCCCATCCCAGGTTGTCTTTGTGTCCTGCAGCCCCATGTAGAGCCCAGTGGATGTTTTTTACACGTTTATTCGCATGTCTTTCACCTCCTTTGCTGCTTTTCTACATCTCTTGCGTAATAAACTGCCTGTGAGTTGGTGCATTGCACTGAGAGTAAATAATTTAAAATGTTTTCCATGCTGTTTGGGATAACTGAATGCCTCTTTAGTAACACAAGCTATGAAATACACTGGAACCTGAGTTTGAAAGAGAAGGAGAACTAAATATCCGCTGCTAAATATCCACTGAAAAGTTGGACAGGTGCATGCCATGATGAGGCGTGCATTTACACTTACAGAGCTGCTGTGGATCTTAAATAGGAAACTCAGACCATCAAACTGTTACTCATGTATTTCTGAAAAGAAATAAATTTTGGCTTCTACAGCCGTAGCGATGCCAGATTTGTTACTGCATCTTCACAGGTAGTGCAGAGAATAAATAAGGTGGTTTGGCATCTCTTGAAAATGATGCTTTGTGTGACCATAAAATGTAAGAACACATTTCTGTCATCTAGAGAGCAGGGGCAGCAGCATTGGCTTAATTGAAGCATAGGATTTACTCCACTGAACGGGGATATGCATTTACAAGGAGGTGGTATGTGTATAGCCATTGATGTTAATAATTAACAAAAACTCAATGTGTTTTTCACAAGTTCTCCTGATATTTCCTCTCAAATGAAGGGTCCACGTGGGGTGAAATGCAATCCTGTTAACACACCTGACCAGGTGATAACAGAGTCTTAATATACAGTACAGGAAATCCAGTTTCTGCAGAAATCTGTGTCCAAATCCTACTGCCTTTGTGGTAGCAGCAGTACTCTTGAATACACACTCTCAGATGACCATGTCTGTTGTTAAGTGGATAAACACACTATTGAATGATCCTGTCTAGCATTAAGATTTGTATTATTTGTGTTTTTCTTGAGATAAAGTTTTTTTGTTTGAAGGCAAGGGGAATGGAAACTGGAGGATGAGATTATACCTCTGTTGCTCTGAGAGTCCACAGTAGGGATGCCTTTCTTCTGTGCCCTCTGAAGAGATTAATAGTGCTATTTAGGCAGCAAGTCTCCTGTTTATCTCCTTCAGTGTGGTGGAATGGGAGCAATAATATGTTTTGATGCCTTTTGCATGGCATGTGGTTAGTATCTAGTTGATATGTTGAAACAAACTGAAGTTGCATTGAGCTCCTCAAACTGCAGCCTGAGCTCTGTAGAAGTGTATGAGAGAGCAGAGCCTCTGGGCCAGCTCTCCAGTGGGATGTGACAGGCCAAGGGTCTGACTCAAGCACTTCATGAAAGAATTCCCCAAAAGCACTAGGACAGAGACGGAGTCCAACAAACACTGACATCAGCCTTGCCAAAAGCCTTTAGAGCCTCCCTGTCAGGCTGTGGCAGTCACAGCCTTGCTCTTGTTTCTTGGCAGGAAGGTTTATTCGATCAAGGAGAAGATTGCTGGGGCAAGGCCCAGCATGGAGAGTAAACACTCTTAAATCATGCCTAACTGTGCAGGACAAATACTGCCAGTCATGGTAAATTATGTGCAAAACTGCCATGGTTTATTAAGAGATGCAACACTAATCGCAGGCCAGGCTGGCAGTTTTGTGCTGCTTGGCTGGTTCAGGTTGCCTGGAGGGCGACCATGTGTAAAGGCCTCCTTGTAGAGCAGTGGGATGTAGGTGGAAGGATGGAGGAAAGGGTCTGTGTCATCTCTCAGAGCCTTCACACTGATTCTGGGCCTCAGAGGGTGCCCAGAGGGTATGGACGTCATGGATCGAAAGGTTTTGCAGCTGGAGCAAATCCATGCAGAGAAAGACAATGAATTAGAAGAGAAGTGGGTAGGACTGGAAGAGCACTGATGTGGCACAGGGGTACTCAGGGAAGGAGAGACACTGGGAGAAGATAAATCCAGCAAACATGCCAACATCTGTAGGGCTGGGATTCTTGCTGGAAGAATCTTTCTGCAGTCATCCTTCCCTGAAGCCATGGGGCCCGGTGAGATGAAGAGGAGGTTTGTTGGGGCATGCTGCTCCATGCTCCTTACCAGCACTGTTTTAATGCTCACTCTTCTGCTCTGCTGCAGTACTTCAGTCAGAGAAGGAGTTCCATGATGCGGCGAAGCGAAATGATACAGCCAGGATGGAGGAACTCATCAGGCAAGGAGTTGACATCAAAGCCAAAAACAATGTAAGTCCTGGGTTTTTCCACCTCTAAGCTGCAGAAGTGCTGAAGGCATGTTTCAGAACTGCAGCTCCTTAACACTGCTCTTCTCATTAACTGCTTAATTTGTCAAAGCTTTAAAATACAACACCCAGTGCCAAACAGGGCCTGTGGCAACCAAGCAGTTTTCACTACACACTGAGACCCCCAGCGCTATCATCCTGGCCACACTGGAAAGCTGCAAGTGCCAGATAGACATGATTGCCATGAAAGGCTTTGATTTTGCTATCGCTGTACAGCAAGGCTGTGGGACAAAGTCTCTTTCTGGCACAGGTCTTTTCCTTGTTGACTAGTAGGTTAATGGAAATACAGGATTGCACCCATCCCTAGTGTTTCAGTTTTTCCATTAATGGTCAACAATGTTCTTCACTCTGTGCTGTCATTATAGTCCAGAACTGCAGTTCCTGAGCGGAAGGTGACTAACACCTGTCTGCCTGACAGAGAGCAGAGACAGAGGGCTGTGTCCAAAGAAAACCCTACGCAGTGCGAGAAATTCTGGCTCCATAGATGGCCAAGGATATTTTGGCTTTCAGAAAGGCTGATGGATACACACACTTTACATACATCAGTCTTCCCTGTCTCTGTCCTTCCCTTCCAGGTGGACCGGACTGCCCTGCACTGGGCTGCGGGAGCAGGGAACGTGGATGCTGTGCGACTGCTCCTGGATCACGATGTCCCTGTGGATGACGAAGACAATGTACAAAGGCGACTCTCCCTTGCATGTGCTGCAGATGTGTTCAGTGTTGGGGCAGCACTGGGGACTGGGTGCTAGGCCAGCAGTTACAGACTGCACCTTAGCCCTGGGTGGGTGGCACAGGGTGACACACTGCACCTGATGAGCAAGGGGCTGGAGCAAGCCTTGTTTGCACATGTCTGTGCTCTGTATTTTGGCCTTTTCCTTCCATGTACAGTGACTTGGAATAGGCTGGTAGAATCTGTGAAGTTCTCCGTAGAGCATGGGGATGCTTGGCTTCTTCTGGCTGTGTTGGTGGGGCTTGTGGGATGACAGTGACAGCCAACAAGTTTTCTGTCCCCCATACAGCCAGGCTAATACACACCATTAAATATGTAGTAGCTGCCAAGAGGCAGGTCTCTGCTTAGCTGCTGTGAATATCTGTGATAGGAATAATAATACTTGGAGAAAGTACAGCTAAAAGATATACCAGTGGGAAACAAATAGATTTGGGAAACTTCATTAAGCTAAGGGGACAGCTTCCCTCCAGGGTGGGGATGTGGTGGCTGCAGTTTAACTGTAAGTATCTCTCTTCTTTTTGCCCAGTTTGGAATGAATGCTCTTCTCCTGTCTGCCTGGTTTGGCCACCTTCGAGTCCTGCAGATCCTCGTCAATGCTGGGGCCAAGATTAACTGTGTCAATAGGGTGAGAGTCTCCCCATGTGGATCCATCACTTGGCTCTAGACAGTGTCAGGGGACAGAGAAAAGCATAGCTGTGAGCTCAGTCATGTGTGACAGCATCTACTTTGGGGACTGCCATCTGAGCTCTGACTTATCCCTAAAACAGGTGCAATAATTTGAGTTCTAATGCACACAGCTTCCTCACCTCGTGTTTGTGCAGTGCTGATGGGGAAGGTGTTACAGAAATGGGAAATGGATTCAGTAAACAGCAGTCCATATATTCTAAAACAGACCTTGTCTGGGAAAAGGAGCATTATTATTTCATTCATAACTTGCTGTCTGCAGCACTAGGAAGTTTAGCCCTAGAGGTGCAAGGAGGGATGAAATGGGTCTTTGCTAACTGGAACAGGTTGTCAAAAAAGACTGACTGCCCCACAGTCTTGGACTTGTTACATGAGCAGTCCTTTATCTCCTCTCCAGAATGGCAGGAACTTGCTCCACTGTGCGGCTCAGAGGGGACACATCCAGGTCATGGAGTTCATTATGGAGGACTTGGAGGATGTGTGTGTGGATGAGACAGACAAGGTAGGAAGGCTCTTCATTGCTTTGTTTCATGAGGTCTGGTCTTGCTTTGCTGAGCTTATCAGGAATGTTGCCCTTGGTCTTGGGAAGAGAATCAGAGTCAGACACTACTCCCAGAAGTCTTCCTGCAGAGTGAGCTTAGGGATGATGGGGCTTCTGGCTCTGGTCAAGCTTCTTGCAGCAGATGATCTGATCTTGTGCTTTCTGAGCCATTTGGACTGTGTTTTTCTGTTTCCTTTCAAAGATGGACAGGACAGCATTTCACCTGGCCGCAGAGTATGGGCAGCTGCAGGTGGTGGAGTTCCTCATTCGACTGGGTTGTTCTCATAGTGCCAAAGACAAGGTACGGACACGAAACCACATGCAAGGGAGGTGAAGTTCAAGGATTAGGGGACGTGAAAACCAGGGAACAGGATAGCAAATGAGGCTCATGCCAGCAAAGTGTCTACAGTTGTAGCTATGGCTGTGATATGTGAAGGCTTTTCTTCCCTATCCACTTCAAGCTATTTGCTTGCTCGGTTCATGATTTCTCTCCAGGACTTTTCAGGCAGGACACACAGCAAGCGTGATGGACCATGCTCCAGTTTAACGTAGCTGGGGTTCTTCCCTCACTGCTTCAACTGTAGGAAGATTGCTTCAGATTCATGCTACTGGTTACAACCTCCTTTTCAGCCACACTGGATATACTCTGTGTAAGGTTGTGGTGTATGAACACTCAGTCCTGTGAGACATATATTTATAAAGTAATGTTTACTTTCAGGAAGAAAATACAGCATTGCATTTAGCTGCTAAAAATGGACACCTCTCTGTGCTGGAGAAGATTATAGATGTTGGAGTGGACCTTGATGAAAAAAACTCAGTAAGTACGTTTAAATTAAATCAAAACCACATCAGTTTTGCCCTTTTCCTCCCTAGAAATACTCTCCTGCCACAGTCATCACGCTGAAAAGTCAGTATTGACAGGAAAGATCTAGAAAATAGCTGATTTTATCTAAAGCCTACATGAATTAATGCAGGTCACATTTGCAGAGTATCAGTGAAAGGCGACATCCGTCTTGGACCAATTTCAGGCTTTAAAGTGTTGCCTTCTTTTCCTGCTGTTTCTGCTCACCTACCTTATCACTCCATTTAATCTCGCTTTCTCTCCCTGACCCTTGTACATTCAAGTGCCTAAATGGTTACTGAGTGTGTTTTAAACTAAACTTCACCATGCTTTAAAGTATTGACTTAGTCGCTGAACATACGGACCTTCTGTTTGAGATCTCTCTTTTGACAGATCCGCTCTGGAAAATTATGTGGCTGGAACACAGTTAATGATTTAGATAGCAAATATTGGCTTAGTATCATTGTTATTTATTCCAGGGCACACTCCCAATTAAGTTTATCAGCATTTTTTTAGTCTTATTTGGTTACTGTCTTTGAAAAGTGTATTTGATTGTGATTAAGATCTGAAGGAAAGGGGGAGCCACCTTCTATGGTAACTGCTACATTTGTCTACCCCCAGATGAGCTGCCCTTTGTGCAAAAAGCAGTAATAAAAGTAGGAATTCTGCTTGCTTCTGTTTTCTTGTAAGGAAATGAGCTGCAACCCTCAGAAGAGAGAACCAGTGATTGAGGGTCACAGGTTTCCAGTTCTGTCTCTGGGCTATTCCAGGAAAATTATTTGTCTTCACTGTCCATGTGAAATCCTTTTTGGTTTATTGATGGGTTGGAGGGGAGGAAAGATAGTGAACACAATGACTGTCTTGTGGTGCGTGGCCAGTGACATTCAGGACAGAGTGGTACTCTGGTATGTCCACGGCAGATAATTGTGTCCTCTATTTTCCTAACAATCAACTGGAGGTCACTGACCCTCAGAACTGGTACTGTAACATGTCATGGATTCAGAAGATGGGGTAGAGTCTGACTCATTCTGCTGCTCTGTCTCGGCCTTGTCTACAGAAATGCTGCTTGTGTCCTTTCTTGCCTTGTGCAGGAAGGACTCACGGCTCTGCACCTGGCTGCTGAGGGGGGACACAGCCACTGTGTGAAGCTGCTTGTGGAAGCGGGTGCTGATGTCAATGCCGAAACCCAGGTTAGCTCCATGGAGGGGACTCCATTCCCAAACCCTACTTTGTGGATTTATGCCCAGACCTGTGGCTTCCCAGGTCACCCATTATAGAGAAAGGTCATGTGGAGCCCTGCATTCAGGAATAGCGCAGGGAGTTTAGAGGAAGGTAAACGTGGTTTTGTACAAAGAGGCAGGTGAAGCTCCATGGGACTGGTTTGGCTGGAGACAGTCCCCATGAATTTGTCAGTGCAGGGCCATAGGACTCTTGCAGGAGGAAGCAGGGAGCTCTCTGTGGATAGTCTGTAACAACTGCAGCCTCTGGGGTGAATCCCTGACTAACACTGGTCTCTTCTGCCTTGCCTCTCAGAAAAAGATGAACTGCCTTCATTACGCAGCACTGCATGGCTATGAGGAGATAGCCAGGATCCTCCTGGATGCAGGTATCCGTACGGATGCTCTCAATCATGTGAGTTCGTCTCTATGCTCTCACCACTAACAAAAAGGTAAAACCAGTTTGTGGAGCTGCTCAAGAGCACAAAGCAGCTGTGGAGGGACTAGTGCTGAAGTATCCCCATCATCCCCCAGTGCAGACTGGCAGCTGTGATAGAATAGGACATGCTGGGCACAGCAGGTCCTTTCAGTGCTATGAGCTAAGCTCTCCCTAAGTGCAGGATCTTCTTTCCACAGCAAAATGCATCAGCAACACACATCGCAGTCCTGCAGAACTTCCCAGCCATGGTGAAGCTCTTCATCAGTGCAGAGTGTGACCTTGACATTCCAGATAATGTAAGACTGCAGCTTCTGTTCTTTGTCTTTGAAATGTGAACCAGTTTCATGGGGGATTTTATCACCTTGG
Organism: Rhagologus leucostigma; assembly: GCA_013397725.1. NCBI lineage: Eukaryota > Metazoa > Chordata > Aves > Passeriformes > Rhagologus > Rhagologus leucostigma. Next base: position 353,595 of record VZTD01000896.1, on the reverse strand, counting down.
GGACAGGATTGAAGAGGAGTGCTTTAAAATGTGGAGAACCTGGAAGCGCAGCTTAGGAAATGTGAAACCTGTGAACTGATTCTGAGTGTTTCAGTGAGGTAATCGCTTGATGGCATTAAACGTGAGAGCTGTGCTGTGTCCCCTGCAACATTGCATAGTCAGGCTCTCTCCTCCTTGCTGGAAGCAGGTAGGAGAAATTTCAAGCTGGAAGATATTCTGCAAAATGTTTGGAGGGCTGAGAATAGGAGGCAAGCCTGGAGGTAGCTGGTTGTCTCACCAAATTGTAATTTTCTGAATGAGGGGCTTTGTGTAGCTTGTTTTGGTTAATCTTCATACTTGTAGCTATGTTCTCTCCTGATGACACCGTAAAATTGACACATTTTATGTTTGATTTTACTAGTTTGCATTAAAGAGTCCCAAGGTTCCTTCTGGTAGTGTTCTGTCCTTCCTGCCTCACACTTGTCTTTCTCTGAAGTGTAGTTCTTTCTCCTTCCTTTTGCAGAGGCAGCAGACCTCACTCCACATCGCTGCGGAGCATGGCAGGCAGGACATTGCTGAGATGATTCTCATTGCAGGAGTTAATCTGAAGCTAACAGACAAGGTAAAGGTCTCCATGAGTGAAACAGGTTCTGTGGGAGTATGGAAGGAAAATATACATAGATGGTCTCTGCCAGTGGTTTTCATAATTTTCAAGGAAGGCTAGTAATATTAAAATCTAGATATTTCCAGGGATAAGGCCTTGAAACACAGCTGAGTAGGTTATTATGATGTGTTTTCCAGGAAAGAAGTGACTGATCCTTAGGTAGAAAATAGTTCACACAGTGAACAATGCTTTCCTTCTCAAAGTTGTTCTAGTTCCTTCTACTTGTACTATCTTGAACAGTAATATCAAAGATTTCCTCAAATAACGATGAGTAATATACCTCAAAAATTACAGCACATACGTTCTAATAGGTTGAGAGGATCTGTTTGGTATAGATCTGGCACAATTCTGGGGCTTTTGCCATCTAATAAAATCAACAGAACGAATTGCAAGTGGCCTGAAAACGTAGTATGTGCCCAGAAAATGCTGGAGGGCCTTGGGCAGAGATTAAAATAGTGTTTGCCATTCGCAGTGGGTTAGAGCAAGTGCAGACTTGAAGCCACCTGGCTGAACTGGCTTTCAGCTACGGTGAATGTTTGCCGCCTTCCAGCACTCTGTGGAACCGCAGTGACACTCAGCACAGGGGACACATTCACACTTTTCTGTATCCAGCTGGGTTTCTGCTCACATCTGAGGCTAGAACTGTTCTTCCTGGTATGCCTGGTGCCTGGGCTGGCTTGCTTTCCTTCATGCAACTTTCAAATCTCATTCTATTCTGCCTTCTGATTTTAGATAGAAATACAAATCTCCCCCTGCCCAATCCAAAATCATATTCATGAAAGGAACATAGTCACATTTTCATAGTCCCATCAGCCTGTGCTTCTCCTAGGAGACCATTTCTAATCATGTGTATCTGGAGCCTATAAAGTTAATGAGGTTGTATAATTCACTTGGGTTTCATGTGTCAGCAAGCCAGCTGTGCAAAAGGCGATAAAATACCTTGGACTGCAGAGCTGAGCTGGTCCTCTGATGGCTGCTCTCGTGTTGGTGGGTTGCAGGAAGCTTTTCCAGTGGCTCCTGCAAAACAGGCAGATCTCTTGTAGCAACAGAGGAGATGCTGCAGAGCCTGGAAAACCACTCCACATGCCCTGAACACAGGAGCTTGACACCAGCTCACATCTGAAGTGTTCACAGGTGGAGAATAGGTCCTGGCTGGGTGCATTACTCAATAGTCTATGTGCCTGCTGCTGCAGATGCTGGGTGGGCGTGGAGATTGTACCTCCTAAGGTGCAAAGTCTTTTCCAGCTCCTTTTCCCTTTCTGATTTCAGCAAGGGAAAACATCTCTGGATGTTGCTGCCCGAGGCAATCACACCAACTTGGCAGACATGATTATCAAAGCCGATCGATTTTACAAATGGGAGAAGGTGAGCAGCTTACACAACAGCCTCTGTGCTTTCTCCTCTCCATTGAGACCCCACATACCGGGTGTCAAAGGAAAAGAAATACAGGACATCCCGTTACAGCCTGATCTCTATTTTCATCCCCTTACTTGAGAAAAAAAGAAGTCCTCAGCATGCCAACAGCATCTGCTTAAGGCTTTCCTTATTTAAAGGAATAAATTCCCAGGCTGCACTGATGGGAATAGGGGTTTCCAAAAATTATTTAACAGCTGCTCCCAAAGGGATAGAATTAGTTCCTTTTCCGAGAAGGAGAAACTGAAGGACTGAACGGGAAAATGCTTGGCCTGAGGTCACCAAATGGGATTTTGAGAGTTTTTCAGCAATGGAGGGAGACAGCTCCTGTTGGAGTTATACAACCAACTTCTCCCACAAAGTGCAGCCTCTTAGCCCCACTCTGAAACTCTGCCTACCCCAAGCCTGTGCCCAAACCAAGCTGAGCAGAGAGCTGAAAGTACAGCCAAGTGTCATATCCCTTGCGTGTTCTTAAGATTTTGGGTGTCTTCCGGTGCTCTAGAGGGGGAAGAAAAGGAAGGAAAGGAGGGCATGTGTCTGTAGCTCAGGTGCAGCTTCAGGAGTAATGCTCTGCGTATCAGGCCCTTGCATTGGCTTCCCATGCAGCCCTAGGGAATGTCATTCAGCCTCTTTGCAGCCTGGCGTGTAAGGGCTGTGAGCACGAGCTGATGTTGCAGGGAAGCAGGAGGTTTAATTAAATGATTCTGCACCAAACCCCACATAAAAGGCAATGTAGAAATGCAAATTGTGATCCGAATGGGCTTCCACATCGAAGTGGCCATTAACGGAGTTTTAACCCTGATTAGCACAGAGTGAAATGAGAATAAAGAGAATAAAAAATGAGCTGTGCTAGAAGTAACTCGCAGGAACCACAGAGCTGAGGATGTGGGAGGCTGCAGAACCACAGGCACTGCTGCAGCACCCGACTGAACCCCCTGTTCTGGCTTTTCAGGAGAACACGAACAGCGACTCCGGCTTGTGGGTGGCAAAGCACTTGACTTTTAAGCAGGATCACAGGCTGGAAACACAGCACATTCGCTCAGTCATGTGGAGATTAGCCACTAAGTACCTCAAACCTGGGGAATGGAAGAAGCTGGCACATTACTGGAAATTCACGGATGTCCACATTAGGGCCATTGAGCAACAATGGACAGGTATAAAAAAACTTTCCAGGTATTTTCCTTTCTTTCTTTGGACTTTGTTTCTAGGAGACAAAGCTGCAGTAAGAGCAAAGCGTGAAGAAAACCAGTTGGTTTATTTGAAGCAACCAAAAGATTAGGTTAAAAATTCTGGTTTTACTGAATGTGGAATTACCTACACACTGTAATTTGTCTAGGAATAAAGCATGCAAAAAGGGGAATTAGTGGTTCTTTGCTCACTGCTTATGAGACACTTGCCAGGCCTGTGAGTTCTTGCTGCAATTCTTGTTCTATAGAACAGAAGAAACTTGCTGGTTTTACTTTTTTCTTTCAAGAAGCAAGAAGGCAGTGAATTCTTTAAGAAATACATTAGCAGAAGCAGGGTCTGAGAGTCAGAAGCAGATCACTGCTAGTTGGGCTGTTGTAAGGACTCTGTAGTTTGGATGGTGTGAGCAAGGGGCCAAGCTGTGCTCTGAAGGTAGAAACTGTATTGCCATGAAAGGTTGTGCAACAATAGCCACTCCATTAAGTTCCACACAAATCCAGCAATCACATCACAACCAGGAATTAAAAGCATGCTTTACAGCCTCCTAGTAAAATCCAAAGAGGAGGGAGGGGTGTGCAAGCCCACCAGTGCAGAAATCTGCTCTGGTCAGGGCCTTGCACTCCGAGTGCCAGATTTCATCTGTGGTTTGATCCTGCCAGGCACTAAAAGCTACAGGGAACACGGCCACAGAATGTTGCTGATCTGGCTCCATGGTGTGATCGCTGCAGGAGAAAATCCAATCAAGGGACTGTATGAAGGCCTGGTGGGGATCGGGAGAAGAGATTTAGCAGGTAATACTTTTGTCTTCCTTCAAGTAATGCACACTGAGCATTATTTGAATCAATTTACCAGATTCTGTGCTTGGACAACATACACAGAGGAAAACTTCAGTGAAGCCAATTCACATGAGCGGAAAGCACCTGCCCTGCCCCCTTGCTTCCATTACATGTCATCTCTTTCTCTTAAGTTTGATAAATGACCACATCCTGCCATGGCTTTATGTTTCTGTGCAGCAGATCATTCTTTCTTACAGAAAGTATCCGGAAAAAAGCAAACGCAGACTCCACCTCTCCACGGAAGTGCACAGCAATGTAACACCACGAGCATCCTCAGCTGGTCTCACAGCTACAGGAGAAACACTTCTCTGCTGCTGAGAGAAGGCAGATGCAACCTAAGCGTTGCTTGTCACATACAGCTGGCACCACTGCATCCTTCTGGACAGGAAATGACAAGGGTAAAACAAATGTTCATGGTCAAAAATGCCTCTACACAGAAGGGAGGTCTTTAGCAGCAATTTCCTATGGTCTGGGTACTGTAATGAAAATTTGGTGAGTGAGCCTCACTTGTCATATTGCATCAGGAAATATTACAGTTTTACTGTAACTTGTCTACAGCACATTTTTGTATATAAATTTTTAATTGTCAGTTTTTTAAGTTAACGTGGGCAAAGCCTTTGTTTTCAGGAATGTTCTTTACTTACCTTAGCTCTGGGGGGTGTCTGTCACTCATGTCTTAGGTGTGTCCATAAATTCCCACCTTAAGAGGAGAACTTAAGCAAAATCAAAGCTACAATTTGATCCTTTTGGAACCTTAGGGGTTGTGATCTTTAATGCTTTGACTCTTCATAAAAAGTTTGAGAAGAACATTAACACATACCATTTATAAATGTACATTAACATGTACTGTTTATAAATCAAATAGGTGACTAACCTTTTCAAACTATCTTTTCAAGAGATTAGCTATCTACACAGCCTCTGACAGACATAATTCCTTTACATACCAATTTGTCACGTAATCCCTTCATATTTATTTTTTACAGCATCTCAAGGGAAAATAATGTCTGCATTTCAATAAATCTAGATTTTGCCCTTTAAACTTGCAAGTTATATCTTGTCATCTTTATTAAAAAAACACTACAGCATTCTTACTTAGAGCTAAACAAGTACAACCTTCAAGCAGGTGGTGGTGATTTTCTTCATGTCTAGAGGTGGCTGTAGAGGCAAATCAGGACTGCAGTGAGCTCAGCTGTTTTCTTGGAGTCAAAACAAGAGACACTTGCTGAAAGTGAGGTTTTATTGAAAACCATTTTTAAGCAGCAAGAAAGTTAAAAATTCAAATGCTTTATTTCAAATAGAAACAAACTAACAACACAATGTATGAAGCAAATAAGTGATGGTAACATTGACATTTAAACATCTTTTAAATCAAATATTCAACAAAAATATATATCAGCTTATAAGTACACAATCTGCATGTGGTAATATTTACAGCCAAGTGAAAAATATAAAAAGAAATACCGTTCTGCTTAAGAACATGATATAGTGAAGACTTTGGTAGAAAAAATGTCTTTATTTTTAAAAGTGTAGTCTCCGCAGATGCTTCCTTGAATCCAAAGACTAGAAATTAAACAGATCTATCCCATTACACTGCTGGAGGTTGCTGTCCACGGGTAGTTCACCGACTGTTGATCCTGCTGGAATCACACAGTGATAATCGGCTAACACAAGGGAAAAGGCAGAGTGGGAACAGTTGATTGTACACAGGAAGACCACCAAACGAATGCCTCTGTTTCACTGGCACTACCAAGCCTACTACCCTTCTTGCTCGTTGCTGGTGTGAAGGCTGATCTTTTGGACTTCCAGCTCTTCTGCACTGACCATGGAGGGATCGATGGCTGCGTACCGGGTACCGTGGAACTGCAGCAAATGGATCTGTTGGACACGGGAAATAACACGGAAACAGGTGTAGGAGCAGAGTTTTTGTAAAAGAGAAACATTCCTTCTGAGTAACTTTTGTGAGGGTGAAACCATGGCTCTGGAGTACAAGAGTTCAGAGACAGAAAACTCCCAAAGCTGGCCCAGCATGGACACAGCTGCTCCCAGCCCTACCCTTTGGTATCAGCAGCAGAGAGCACACAGACTCAGGGAAGTTAAGAAACAAAAGCAAGCTCAGAACAGGAGTTTCCTTCTGCTGTTGTGGCTAAACACGTTCATAGATTGAATTCAGGAACTCACTTGAATGTACAGGTTGACCTCAGCACTCCTGCAGAGGTAGGGGAAGTTGCCTCCTGTTTTGAGATGAGCTCTTCTGGCATTAGGGTAAAGCTTATACATTTCTTCTTTTGCTTCTGTCGAAAGCGCGCTTTGGTCGAACACCTACGGAACAAGTCCCAGCAGTGAGTTCTGAACCTCAGGTTTTGTTGTTTCATCAGACTGGTTGCATGCTGCTTCTAGAAGAGACCCTCAGCTTCTTCATGGAATGGTGTTAATGAAACAGAAAACAAGCAAACCTGGGCATCGACAGCTAGAAAGCCAATACTGTGATACTGAAACATACAGCTTTGTTACTGCACAGAATATCCAATTCACAACGTAGCACTGAAGAGGCACAGCGTTGCCCAGTCAGTCAGAAGGCTTCCCTAAATAGGAAAGTACATGCTGCAAATGCTTGCTAAGTTGCTAAGTGAATATCATGGCCTCACCTGCCAAGGGAAGGAAATACTGTTTAATTAAAAAGTTGAGATTCACTTACGTCCATAATGGTTACAGGGATGTCTCGGATTTTGTGAGGTTCTACATAGGAGTTCTGGCAGTTGAGGGTGAGTCTTGAGGCAAGCTCGCTCTGGCCCAGGCTCTCCAGCTTGCAGTAGAGAGAAACACTGATTAACAACATATTTCACTGCAGGAAGTTAATGCAATATTAACAATACAGCCAAGGAGAAGATGGTTTCAAAGGGATGAAGGTTATAATTCCAGTTTAGTATTACTCTGCGTGAGACAAACGCTTAAACTACGTTCCATTATTTGTTCCTGCCCCCAGAGCATGGCCTACAGATCTATCCCAGGACTTTCTTCTCTTCCACCTCCGTTCCTTAACTCCTTCTCTTGATCTACACAAGTAAACAGAACTAAGGTAGAGGGTCAGTGCATCAGTTAAACTGCTGGGGCTGTGACAGTCAACACCTGCTAAAGAGCCACTTCTTATTCCTCCCTCCTGGGTCAGTGAATGAAGAAAGGAGCAGAAATATCTACAACCTCCCACTCAGTAAATCTACAGTGACACCACAACCATGAGAGCACACAGCTACCTACCCTGTCCACCATGAAATCAATCCCATCAGCCATTTCAGGATCTAGAGGACCAGATGCAAAATTCCCAAGGACAATTTTTTTCAGCATAAAAGCAGGCATCAGCCAAAAGCTAAAACAGAAATAAGATGTAACAATATCTTCAAGCACCAAGGACTCAACATCCAGACACTGTGTTGTAAATATTCCCTTTCCTCGCACAGACTTTGTGCTTTAACCTCAGATTAAATCCTTGAAGAAGCTTCAAAAGCACAGAGATGGAAAACCTGGCAGCTTGATGCTTGAAATGCTCTGAGCAGCTTTTAGTTTTACACAGCAAGAGTATATTTTAAACATGGTGAACAACACTCTTCTTGCTCTAAATGGTTTTGTTTGACAACAGGCAGAGTTCTTAAATCTGACCACACATCCACAGAGGATCACAGAACAATTTGTCCATTTCCACACTCTCAATTGTTAACATTTCCATTCTCCTTGTGGTGTGCCTTTAAAAGTCACAAGTATTCCATTCCACACCTCCCTCCCCCAGGCTGGAATCAGGTTAGACACATATCCAACTAATCAGTGTGACATTTCATTGCAAAAGAATTAATGCCATGAGTCTGCTTGCTTGTCTCAGTCTTCTTTACCTGTTTGCTGTCCACGTCTGATTGAAAATAGAAGTGTCACTAAAGGCATTACACAAGATCAGAGATTGGACTCGGGGAGATTTGTGTGTGTATTCAGCAAACTTTTGAGCCAGAAAGCCTCCCAGAGAAGCTCCAAAAAGGTGAACCTAATGCAAGGGGAAAAAAAAACCCAAACAGATGATGAAATGTGACCTCTGAGCACAGTGCTTCATTACAAAAATAGGTCATTCAAGTTTACCTTGTCCTCATAACCCATTTTTTGAAAGAATTGCTGTTCCGTTCATCTCCTGGTTTTATGTGAAATATAAATGTGATAAATACTAACAGAAAGAAATGTTTCCCACAGATTCACAGTGCAAATTTGTGTTCATCAAGCTTAAGAAAAAACTTGAACATTTCACTTTGTTCTCCATAGCTATTCCAGTCCAAGAGACTTGACTGTGGTGTTCTGTACTATGTGAGTTAGGAAGGATAACTTCCACAGGATCTCACAAAAAAACTGAACTTAACCCATACAGTTTAATAGGCCTGGAATAGCAGCTGAATTTAGGCCAAGTATGACAATTCCCCAGGGCATTCACCTTCAAAAATAAATCAGTTTCAAATGTGAAATTGCAACACAGCCTCTTTATTTATAGGCTGTATTTCTGTATCCTATTTTTTACGCTGGCTCTTAAATGAGACTCTTTCAAACATCAAGTTTTTATTGCAACGGTTCATCCACTTCCCCATCTCTGAGCACTCACTTTATCTAGCTGAAGATGGTCTAAGAGTTTCCTGAATCCATCACAGAACTCCAGGTGATCCCAGTACACGGGATACTGCAACTAAAATAATACAAAGTCAGAAAAAACTGGCTGAGATCAATCTGCTTCAATGTTGTACCAGTTCTCCCATGAACGGTTTCAAGACAGCAACAGGTATCGTGAAGTTCCTCTTCAAGGTCCCCAGAGCCCGAGGCTGCAAACACCTCCCCCTCAGTTACACAAAAACACACAAAGTGCCACAGAGAAGAGTTTGCTGGGGAAAGTGCAGCATTGCCTCACTCTGGGATCAGTGGGAGAGGAGGCTGGAATGGTTCTTCAGTGATTTTGTAGCATGTAACAGATACAGAAATCATTAAATGCTGCAAGAGACAGGGGTACTCCTAAAGCCAGGCTGTTTAATGTATTGTACAAATCAACCGCTTCAGTGCAGCTCAGGAGCTGAGAAGCCCCAGAAGAGCAGGCTGGCAGGAATTAAGGAGTGACATAGCATCTGCAGCTATTATATAGGCTAAAAACCACCATCCCTAAGGAAAACATGGAAACCTTGAACTAACTCATGTCTTTGCCTCAGGGCTAACAAAGATGCAGCTGGAGGCAAAAATTACTTGTGTCCAGGACACACAAGGGGAAAAGTAGGCTGAGAAGTTAACACTGTGCATGCACAAGGTTTTGGGTAAATGCTGCTGTGGATGTATAGCAGATTCCAACCTGGATCCACGTGCTAACTACTCTGTAGTGCAACTTAGCATAAAGTTTTTTGGTGGATTCCCTAAGTCAAAACTAAGAAGTTTGTTATCCAACCTCTAATGAGAGCAACAAGCACAAGTACACCACCTTTAAAACAGGACTGAGAATACTCACAGCAATAACTCTGTAGCCCCATCCAGTCAGTGCCAGAATTTGCTGGAAAAACACATCTGCAGTTCCACTCACAGGAGGGAGAAATATGAGTGGGCAGCGAATGCTCCTTGGTCCTGCATCATACAGTGACCAGACTTTACTGTCGTCATCATCTACTATTATCTGGAAGGAGAGGCACAGAGGGGAGAGGAAACACAAGACAAGTGAGGCTCTTCAGCCAGCTTCCAGGATTGCTTCTAGAAATTTCCAACATCTAGTAAATGTTATAATACTCAAAACCTTCTTTTACTCTTCTTCACAATAGCTTTCAGGCTGTTTTCTAACTGGAATGACAATGTGGATACAGCTGGAACAGAATTGTGGCCACACACCATCGGACAGAATATTTTGTGCATCCTGACATAAGCTGGATAATGAACTGCACTCAAGAAAGGAGCCACCATGCTCAGGAGAGAACCAGGAGGTCAGTTCAGGGTACCAAGGGCAGCAGCTGGAGGCTAAAAGAGCCAGCACTGCCCCAGGGACAGCTTTTTAAACAACTATTGATATTTGCATCCACGGACAGAAGATGTTACAAGTCTGGATCCACGCAGGCCTACAGAATTAAGCAGATCACCACAAATTATTGATATGAAACACTTACAGGTGCCTGCCAGAAACAGAGACACACACACAACTCCCAGGGCAGCACTGCAAGGCTGACCTGGAGGGAAAAATGCTTCCATCATCTGGCAGCATCTCAGGAGCATCTGGATTGCCCAGGACACAGCTGGCTCAGGGAGATTATTCACACACGAGGTGCTATCCTTTATGAGCAGCTCCTCATACAGTACTACAAGTCCTAGCATAATTAGCATCTTCAAAAGTGCAAGAATTGGGTCTTCTTTCCTAGCAGCACCAAAGCCTCACTTGTTTTGACAGGGCCTGTTCTACCAGAAACTGCTGTCTATATTCCAGATGTTCTTTCAACTCCACAACCCAGCAGAAGCTGCATCTTGTACCAGATCAACAAACACAAACCTCTGGGGAAAGCCTCAATCAAGCAGCCAGAAATCATCTCTGTATTGAGATTTTATAGCTTTTTGAACAGTAATATACAAGCACAATTTGCTTTTCCAACCGAGCAGTTAAGCTTCTCAGCAATCACAGGAGAGCAGTGTATCACAAATCAGATTTGCTTGACTAACAAATCTGCTCCTAATAAAGCCAGTATTTCAGGCTCTGGGAGCATGTGAGGAATCACATGATAACGCTGTTTTCTAAAGTCTCTATAAAAAAAAGACAGACTGCATACCAGAGCTTCCAGACCACTGAAACCATTTAAACATAAACCTTGTACAAAAGCCCTCCCAATCCCCACCAAAACAACTCCTTGCACACAACCCCTGGGCTCCAGGCTTTGCTGTTCTCAGCTGTCATTCCATCAGCAATGCTGGATCCATTCAGGGTGGCTACTACCAAGTTTACCTTTAGGACTATTTCCAAAGGCAGACCATACTCTTTGAAATAACAACAACAAAGTTAGTTCACGCCAAGAAAGCTGAGGCTGAGAGATAAGGTTTCTTTCCTCAAGCCCAGACAGTGAATCAATGGTTTAAGCACTTGTTCTAGTTGGTTTCTAGCCACATGCTGGACAGTTTAACTCCAGCTCCTGAGCTGTGTAGGCAGCAGTGTGGTTAACTGCTGACTTGGGAGGTCACCAACCTTCTTCTTCTTCTGGTTGATCAATCAAGATCAGCTACAGTTCACATAAAAGGTAAAATCTACACTGCCTCAAAACAAAGAGCAGAACTTTTCATCAAGGGACACCCTGGCCCTGCTAAAAACTTTTAGGAAGGACTCAGGTAAGACAGCGAGTGTTGTATGCAAATGGAGGCACACAGGCAAAGCAGGAGACTCGGTTTAAAAAATGTTATTTTCTGTGCTGTACTTCCTATATCTGACCAGGGCAGGAAGGAGGATGGAGCTGTGCATTTCCTGTGCCTGTCAGGAGAAACATCTCAGCACATTCTCAAACAAACTGCTCTGGCTCTGCTTCCTTAGGTTGACCTGACTGCAGTAACCAAGGCTGGTCATCCCTTCCTCTGTACTGCACGTGCTTTGCACTTCTGGGGGAATAATGCAGGCAAATGTATTCCCAAAGACTGCTTCAGAGCCTAATTATATTTTCAAATTAGGCTTTTTTTTTTAAATTCTCTCTCCAATAACCAGGACTAGTTTGTTTATTTCTACCTTCTTCATACCCCACGTTCACCACTGTGGCATCATTTGCCTTTTGAGCAGACAGAAAGGGTAAGGCATTCCCAAGTCTGAAGGTCACCAGGTCACCATCAGCTTCAGTTTACACACATCCCCAGTTATGAAACCCTGAGCACTGGTAGCAGCTGAAGGCAGTGGCTGCTGACACTGAGCTGCAGCAGCACCATGTTCCCTTGGAACCACAACCTCCAGCTCCTTCCATTCACCACCTTGCATCCCACAAAGCAGAGCCTCAGAGCACCCACATATCTTTCTGCTGAATACTGGCCCCTGGCTTTGGTGACCCAGTGAGGCACTGCCTGAAGGCACCAGTGTGGCACAAACAGACCCAGCAGATGGACAGCCAGAGCCTTGACAGAGCATGTGGAGTCAACAGCAATGCACCTTTCTTATCTACAGAAGACACAAACTGGCAAAAATGAGAATCCTACAGCCCCTCCCTAAAGGTGTTTCTGCAGCCCACAAAGTCATCCAGATAAGGGAACCACACCAAAGTCAGCTTAGCCCAAAACCAAACTATAACACACCCCAGGCTAGACAGGACACTGACTGCTCAGCCTGTGCAGCCACAGCAGTGACTGTGCTTGCAGCAGCAGGGTGTAAAGACAGGGTTGTCCCTCTGTCTGGCAGGACAGGTCTGTCCCTCTGGGCTGCTGCAGGTCACTCTGTAAGCACAGCCCCAGCAAGCCTGACCTGCAAAAGGTACACGAGTGCTTTACTGGGTCAGCAGTTACATACTACTACTGCACTGCATGCCCTCTGCCACTCGGCACGTAGAGAGCACAGGTTGGAGCCCTGCACACCTCAAACATTCTCCTGTGGCTCAGTGAAAGGAAGTGGGGAAATCCAAGCAAGAGGAGAAAGTGGTTGGATGGTGTGATTAAGCAGAAGAAACTGAGTTTTTCCACCATGGTTAAGGATATTCCTACTCTCAGGACCCTGTGTGCAGCCTGACTGCTGGGAAGTTGCCTTTGGACATTGCTTTGGCCTGAGGACAATGGGCAGGAACAGTGGAGGTGGCTCTGGCAGCTCAGTCCAGTGCACACAAGCAGCTCTGAGGCGAGTCTCTGCTCCCCACCACAGGCAGAAGTGACCTCCAAGACACATACGAAGATGACGGGTGTCCTTTCATGCACTCACATGACATGTGGGACAATGGTTAAGGAGATAAAGCAGGTCAGGAGCACAACTGCTCTGCATTAACCACACTTAGTCTCTCCCCCTAAAAAAACAAGAGGAGATATTTCACTCAAAAGATGTACATACCTTTTTAAGAGGAACTGTGCTTCTGAACCAGTTATAGTCAGGAGAGACTTTAATCTCTCCCATGATGTTTAGAAAAAACTCAGTTTGGGTCAGCCTGAAAAAGAGAGAGAATGAGAAATCAATACCACAGTTTCACTGTGGACAGCTCTCGAAAGCTGTGCCATGTAAATAAAGCAGTGCAGGGTGATTTGCTCTTATCAGTTGATGGCACTACCTCTGACTCACACCAAGTTCACTTCTGCTCAGTTTTCATCAAACCATGCAATTATTCTCCCAAGAGGCAGTCACCTGACTGCCTTACTGCACCAACCTAATTATGAAATGATGATGCTTCTGTAGCAGCATTCCCTTGTGACAGCTGCAGAGAAAGTCAATTGTATTGCAGGCTGTAAGTGGCTTCAAAACCTAAAGCATGTTCTTGGTTTGTTTTAAATTGATAAGGCACTCCAAGTTTATAGCTAATAAATATTCATACAATTCACTCAGGAGTTCACACCACAGATGTTATTTCATGAACCTACTCAGTATTCAGGTCACGTTTTTCCATCTAAGTATAACTGACCCAAACGAGTCCCAAAGCACATCAGGAACATCACCTGATCCAAGGCGTAATTTATAGAAAATCTTTGAAGTTTTAATTCTATCCACATAGAAGCAGACTCCTGTCAGGAGTTAGCAATGAAGAAATCCTTGAAGCACACCAATTAATACAGGACAAATTGATTCAGAGTTGAGTTCACATAGGAATGCCACTAATTCACTCCCCAGCCAGAATGCCCAAGCATACATAATGAGTATCTTATAATACTCCATTAATTAGTAATAAACACTGAGGTAACTCCAAGATTTAACTCTTTTTTTTTTTTAAAGCAGCAAGAGACCATTAGCTTCCATTTATACAACAAATGCCATCAAACACTTCTGAAGTTTGCAGACTCAATAGCTTCACCCTGAAAGCCAGCTGCCTTGGGAGATTGTTTTCATGCATTCACACACAGCGCCCAGCATAGAAAAACAAAGAAACTTTTGCTCTTGTTACTTAACAGTTGCCAAGTCTAAATCAATAGGTTTTGTTTCTTAATTCTTCATAAAATAAGACCTCGTTGTGTTCTGTGAGTCACTCCAATTCATTTGTCCCTGCAGGAGAGCTGCCGGTGAGCAGCTTAACCAGTTTATAGGGTTACAGCTGGATTAACAGTTAGTTACAATTTCCTCATCTTTCAGTCTTCATTTGCCATCTTCCAAGTGCAGAAAATACGAATTTTAAAACGGAAAGTACTTCCTAAATTGCATGACAAACACACACCTTCCACAGAGCACGTGCTACGCCTGCCATGTCCAAAGGTTTGAGGTGGGATGTTCAGCTGTGTGGCTGTTGGTTCAAATTTTTGTGGTTTCACTTGGTGCTTGCACTAACTATTCTGCTGTCTATCAAAGTCTGGCAACAAGTAAAATTACAGCAAAAGTAAAAAATATCTATTCTAACAACCTGCAAAGCAGAGCAGGTGTGAGGATGCTTTCCTGGACTGGGGGACAGCAGTCATTGGAGCGAGGAAACTGTGGTTCAGACTAATTCCTTTCCATAACCACACATCAATGGCTTTCTAAAAGCTCTTCAGCAAACGACAGTGTGACAAAATTGTGGCAGACAAATTACAGGAAATGCCTTAAAACACACATTATCTTGGACTGTTGCACTGGCAGGGCCAAGAAGCACAAGCCATGGTCAGGGCCCCACACGGACACAGAGGCGCCGGAGAGGGAGATTTTTCCTGCTGTTCACACTGCTTGCCAGAGAGGGTTGGCAACCTCTTCCCGCTGTGATCACCTCGCTGCTTCTGCCACCTCAGTCTTTCAGCACCCTTAAGCTAATTGCTGCAGTCTGGGAGCACAGAGCTGTGTGATTACAGTAGGTAAGGAAAGGGTACGATGTAAGTGGACTTTGTTCTGTCCCTGTACCTTGTCTGGTACCACAGCAGGTTTAGAGTCCATCTGAAACCCAAACTCTGAACTTCCCAGTTCACCTGTTACCACTCACGGAAGTGAGCCGCTGGCCACTAACAGTGGGCTGATTTCCACCAGCTCTCTTCTAAAGGAGCATCTGTAATCACCAGTCCTAAGGACTGCCTTTCTTTCCAGGCAAGAGGAAACTTCTCTTGGATTAGAGAATGTCCTGTTACTGAAATGGGTTTCTTTTCTCCGTTGCACAGAAACGCAGCATTAAATTTGTACACACAAATACTCCTATTAACAACAACTACATGTGCTTTGCAGCCACAGCGAAGCTGAGCCATGAACTCAAAACACGGATTCAGCTACTGAAGGTAACTCAGACCACAAAGAGCCTGATGCTGGTCATGATCAATCTCTAAACACCCAAGCTTCATTTTTAGTGAAACCAAACAACCTGAAGAACTTTAACCTCTTAAAAACAATTCCTCTGGAAAAATCACCCATGGATGGGCTCGGAGCACTTGGTAACAGTCTCTTCGTGAGTTATTCCACAACACTAATGACATATTCCATTCATTATTGATTTCAAAACACAATGAGAAAGAAGATTTACGGATAACTGGGATCTGGCAGCAGCACCTTCCTATCTCCCAGCGCTGCTCCCACCAACCCTGTCCCACGCTGCCCACTGCCCCCAGCCCCTGCTCCGCCCCTCTCCTCAACCACATTTGTCTCCACAGCTTTGCAGACAGAAGGGGACAAAAGCCAACTCAGCACCTTCAGCTCAGGCTTTCCCTTCTGCAGCATAAGCTGAGGCAGTCCCTTCCCCTGAGAGACCCCCAGTAAATGGAGCCCCAGGGCGGGGCTTTGGGCTCCCTGCGGGGCCTCGTCCCAACCTTCTCCCTTCCCTCCCTCAGGGGTCGCAACGACCCCGCTCCAGAGCCCAAAAGACATCCCCCGCCCCTCACAGTCCCCCGACACCTCCGGCGCAGCCTTTCCAGGGGTGGCACTGTCCCAAAGGAGCAGAGACCACCCTGCTCGCCTCAGCGCCCACCCGGCCCCTCACAGCTCCCTCCACGGTGCGGAGCGCTGACAACAGGGGCAGGCCGGTCTCCACAGCGACGACCCTCGCCTTCCCCATCACTGCTGGGCGCTCACCGGCTGGCAGGGCCCGGGGACGAGGAGCAGGAGCAGAACGAGGACCAGGAGCACCAGGGCCGCCACCGCCACTCCTCCCCCCGCCCCGCGCGCCCAGCCGGGGGCACCCGCTGACCGCCACTTCCGGGTGCTGCGCCCGCGCAGCCCACGTGACCCCTGGGCGGGGCGGGGGCGGGGCGGAAACAGCTCTACCGCCATCGCTACCGAGGCGGAAGTGAGCGATGCGAGCGCCATCGCTACCGAGGCGGAAGTCACGTGCCCCCTGTTAATTCACGGAATATTTTGCGTTGGAAGGGACTTTTTAAGGGTTGTTTTGTTCCACCCCTCATGGTCAGGGACACCGTCTACTAGACCAGCTTGCTCCAAGCCCCGTCTAACCTGGCCTTGAACACTTCCAGGGATGGGCCGCAGCTTCTCGGGCAACTTGTTCCCTGCGGGGCAGCTCGGGTTGATTAAGGAGAGAGAAAAGTGATACTGAGTCATTCCTCTAATGAACAGGTGGAGTCAATTAGCCCCATTTAATTGGTAGGTAATAAATAGGAGTTGAAGGTAAGCTGAAAGAAACAGACCTATAATTACCTGCAGTTATAGGTGTGTTCTCCGTAAGGCATTCTAAAGGATACACTCCATTAGATAATATATATTTACACGGTGCTCTTCTCTGCTGAAGATCACCTCACGACACGGGGCATAATTTTCTATTCGCTCCCAAAATCGCTTCAGTTTGCTTGAAGTTTTTCTGCTCCCGTCTCAGCCTGATCTTTTCACGAAAGGCTTTTAAAAAAATAATCTGTGATCAAAGGGAAATATTCCTCTCATGTCGTATTCGGAAAGAGGAATTAAAGGAAGAATTAAAGGACGGAATCACCGGGAATACACACACCTGAACGGTGCGGCCAGAGCAGACCGAGGGAGTCCGGGAGCGCTACCGGTCCCAGACTACATTTCCCGCAATGCCACGCGATGTCCACGCAACCATTCACTGCTGGGACTACACTTCCCATGACGCCCCGCTTGGCGAGCAGGTTCACACCGCGCGCGGTAAGGCGCGATGCTAGCTGGGATCTGCAGTCCCGCAGTGACGCCCGGTGCCGTCACGGGGGCGTTACCGGGGCGGGCGGGGCCGGACCGCCGCCAGCGAGGCCTTGTCGGCGGCGGGGGGAGCCGGCCGGGTCCGCGGCCGCTGCATCATGTCCGCCTGCCACAGCTGCGCTGCCGCTGCCCGCCTGTTCGGCTCCACGCTGCCCTCCGCCCGCAGAGGTAACCGCGCTCGGGCCGCCGGCCTTCTCTTGCCGGGCCCAGCGGGGTCAGGCCCTTCGGCCCGCGGCCCTGAGGGGAGCCCCGGCCCCGCCGCTGCCCTTATCGCGCTGTGACAGCGGCGGGGCACGGCGGCCTTTCCCCCTTTTTTCCTACTTTTAACCGTTTGTTGGTGTCACCCGCGCGGTGCGAGTGTCGGGGGTAAGGGCAGCGCTAGATGGTGTGAAGTATCGGAGACTTTGCCCTCGCTATGGGGNCCCCTCATGGTCAGGGACACCGTCTACTAGACCAGCTTGCTCCAAGCCCCGTCTAACCTGGCCTTGAACACTTCCAGGGATGGGCCGCAGCTTCTCGGGCAACTTGTTCCCTGCGGGGCAGCTCGGGTTGATTAAGGAGAGAGAAAAGTGATACTGAGTCATTCCTCTAATGAACAGGTGGAGTCAATTAGCCCCATTTAATTGGTAGGTAATAAATAGGAGTTGAAGGTAAGCTGAAAGAAACAGACCTATAATTACCTGCAGTTATAGGTGTGTTCTCCGTAAGGCATTCTAAAGGATACACTCCATTAGATAATATATATTTACACGGTGCTCTTCTCTGCTGAAGATCACCTCACGACACGGGGCATAGTTTTCTATTCGCTCCCAAAATCGCTTCAGTTTGCTTGAAGTTTTTCTGCTCCCGTCTCAGCCTGATCTTTTCACGAAAGGCTTTTAAAAAAATAATCTGTGATCAAAGGGAAATATTCCTCTCATGTCGTATTCGGAAAGAGGAATTAAAGGAAGAATTAAAGGACGGAATCACCGGGAATACACACACCTGAACGGTGCGGCCAGAGCAGACCGAGGGAGTCCGGGAGCGCTACCGGTCCCAGACTACATTTCCCGCAATGCCACGCGATGTCCACGCAACCATTCACTGCTGGGACTACACTTCCCATGACGCCCCGCTTGGCGAGCAGGTTCACACCGCGCGCGGTAAGGCGCGATGCTAGCTGGGATCTGCAGTCCCGCAGTGACGCCGGGTGCCGTCACGGGGGCGTTACCGGGGCGGGCGGGGCCGGACCGCCGCCAGCGAGGCCTTGTCGGCGGCGGGGGGAGCCGGCCGGGTCCGCGGCCGCTGCATCATGTCCGCCTGCCACAGCTGCGCTGCCGCTGCCCGCCTGTTCGGCTCCACGCTGCCCTCCGCCCGCAGAGGTAACCGCGCTCGGGCCGCCGGCCTTCTCTTGCCGGGCCCAGCGGGGTCAGGCCCTTCGGCCCGCGGCCCTGAGGGGAGCCCCGGCCCCGCCGCTGCCCTTATCGCGCTGTGACAGCGGCGGGGCACGGCGGCCTTTCCCCCTTTTTTCCTACTTTTAACCGTTTGTTGGTGTCACCCGCGCGGTGCGAGTGTCGGGGGTAAGGGCAGCGCTAGATGGTGTGAAGTATCGGAGACTTTGCCCTCGCTATGGGGAAATGTAATGCGAGAATAGTTTATTTCAGCAGAAGTGATGCTCAGCAGCTGTCGGCCAGCGTGTGTTACTCTGCAGTGCGAGTAAATGTGTTTAATTGGCTTAAAAATGGCTTAATTACCTTAATTGATTAAAAGCCTACCTTCGTTGTAGCCTAAACTTGGAATATTTCTCATAAAAATAGGCTTAGTTAGCAAAATTAAATTTTTCCGACTTGGTAGAAGGACGAGACTGTCCAAACCACTCACTGGAAGTTGAAGTGATGGGAGGCTGTTGCTTTTTTACTGTCTTTGTCCTTTTCATGGTATTCTTGAGGGTGCTGAGACAAACCATGTGCTGCTTTGAGTGAAAGGTAGAGCACCCCCAAATTGTGCTGAAAATCTCTCTGTTGCCACATTTGCGACAATATTTGCAATTACTGTACCCTCAGCAATAGCCCGATGAGTCAGAGATCATTTACTGCCTTTAAGAGGTGAGTTAACTCTTTGTAGATGCCTTTATATTTGTATCTCAGATATCACCTGTGCTGAAAGGTTCAAACCTGTACTTTCAAGTCCAGCTTGTCTGGCCGTATGCAACCCCCCTGAAACAATAAACTTTAAAGCAAGTACCGTTTTGAATTCATTTCAGAATTACCTTTTTTAAAATTTGTGGGTTTTTTGGTCAGAACTAAGATTCAAAAGGATTATGTAAAAGAGCAAATAAGAATAAAATGCAGATAAAGTAATATAATTATTTATCCATCAGCTTTCAATGAAAGTTGTTTAAAAATAAATATATCTTATTTTAGCGTATTTTTTATATTAAATTATATCTTCTGCCCTGTGCTTTGTTTGCTATGACTGGTTGGTGCAAACTTGAGAGAGTTCAGAGTGCACGGATCAATGTAGTCAGTCGAGTGTTATGTGGGACAGTTACAGTTTGTCACAGTCTCCCTGTCACTTTCCTGAGCAATAGATGCCTCCAAGATCCCCCTGGCTTGGCCCAAAAGTCAGTATTCATTTCATCAGGTATCATTTAAAGGTTAATAAGGTGTTAAGGAGCTTCCCATCGTTTCTTAGTGCACAAATCCGAATACCCTGGATCGGTTCCATTGCTGCCAGCAACATTAGGGACACGTCCTTTGAATTTAGTGCTCCAAAAAAAAAACAACACCTGAGCCACCACTGCCAGGTGTGTGTGAGCAAATCCTGGCAGCTGTTACATATTGGAACGTTTATCAGTATCCGGATTGTTCAGTGGCAGCTGCCAGGCATTGGGCTGGAATGTTGATGTCTCCTGAAAATCTCCTTCTGGGCTTATTGACGCAAGGAAGTAGTGGCGATAACTTTCTTACTGCTTCGTTGTGTGATTATACAATGATATTTTGTCAAAAAAACACCACTCAGACCTCACGATAAGCACATGAGGCTTTTCATGCTTAGCTACAAGCTGATGTAGCAGTAATACAATTTTTTTTTCCATGGTTTAGTTTTCACAGCACAGTACCCAGTGCTATGTAAGGTTTCATAGTTCATCCCATACAGTTCTCAGTGCATTTTCTGTCTCACAAGAGCACTCTGAATTAAAATGAGGACTCTGAAATGTTTCAGCTTTTGTGTTAGTGCTTCAGCCTTTCTCCACAGGCCAAATCTCCTTGTGTTGCAAGGAAAGTTGTTTGACTTCAGGTTTTGTTTAAGGGAGGTGAGGTGGTTGTTGTTTTATGTTAAGGGGTCTTCTAAACCAAATCTCAGTAAAGGAACCATCTATGAGGAATGAGCCTCCAAGACAGGGAGCTGCTCAGGACAGCTATTGCATTGTAAACACTCACCAAAGCTTATTCTTCACTGACAAGTGCACTTGGCACACGGAGTTGTCAGAGTTCTCTGCACATTCAGTTAAAAGCCACAACTGCTTCTGAGAGCCAGCCAGTATTTTCAAGTTTTCTGTGATGTTTTCATAGCTTATCCTATGTAATCTAAAATGTGTTGAAGTGGCACTCAGCAGAGGAATTAAAATGGGGAAGCTCATTGATTGTTCTTCCTCCCTCCTGTTTACAGACAGAAGCAATACCATTAGAGATTTTTTAAAAGATTGATTTTTAATCATGTTAAAAATAGCTGCAAGTAATCTTCAGGTTCAGGAATTTTAAGCAGCATGTAAGTTAATAAACCAGCTTTAAATCTCATTTGACACTGTCCTCTTCGTTGTGACTTTGCAGAGGCCTGTAAGAGTTTTCCTGGTAAATTTAGGTTCCTCTTCTTTATTTTTCTCCCTTCTTGTTAGAGTAACAAGGTGAATTTTCTGAGTATCCTCTTTCAGCTAAGCTTCCAGCTCTTGGTTATTGTTATTTCCTCTTTCAAAGCAAATAAGCTGTACTCCTCTTGCCATTTTTACTTTTTCTTATTTTTTGGAAGAGTTTTTGGATTTTCAATAGGATTCTCTCCTCCCTGTAACAATAAAAGTGTGTATTACCAGCAAGTTTGTAATTGCCATTGTTGCTGTACCGCTCTGCTGTCAGTAAGACACAGAGTCCTTATCAAAACCAGAGAGCAAGTGAGAAATTTGCCACTTTAAATGCGAGAGATTGGATGCGAGAAATGGATTCCAGGCTGTTGTTGATGTTGAAATCACAAGCACAACATATGTTGGCTCACGTCATACCCAGCCATGAAATGCAATCCTGCCTGTGTTGCAAGAGGAGGAAAAGGCTGTTTAGTTTCTCAATGAGGTTTTTTTTTTTCATGTTGGCAATAAGGTATTTCAGCAAAGTTAAGATTACGCTGAGTTTGCCTGTGCCGGCCCGGCGGTGAGTGCCAAATAGGACACGGCTTCTCAGTTTTCCTCAGCACAATTTTTGTTGCCAAGAGGTGCCTCAAATTCCTGGAAACTAATTTTTAGTGAAGTTCCCAAGTGAAAGCCAAATCCAGACATGCAGTCATTGAGTCTGAAACACCTGATTTTTGCGTAATAAAGAGATTCTTCAAAGATCTCTCTTACTTCGGGGGTTGAATTATTTCACAATAAGAGCTGTAAGTTGATTGTGTTTATCATTCTGACGATCAGTTTCATAACTGGGATGTTTCCTATTTCATGCCACAACGGGACTCTCAATTGTCTGATGTCAGAGGCCCTGGAATTACTTTGGGGTTCTTTTTTGAAAACTCTGGCAGCTTTTAAGGAGATGAACATTAAAGTGGTGAAGATCATTTACTTTGGTGACTGAAATGTGGATGTTCAAAGCTGAATTCTGTTGCCAAAACCTTTAAGGGCCACTTAAAGTAAATCAGTTCTGAGATTTGGTGGCAATGGAATTAAAACCGGAGTATTTTTAATACTTAACTTTGTTTTTTTTTCATTTTTTCTTTATTTTTTTTAGGTATTACTTGTGGTCGTACACGCATCCCCGTTTTAGGAAAACTTGGGACTTTTGAAACTTGTTCCCTAAAACGAATTCCTCTTAGAAACTTTTCAGAAACACCAGCATATTTTGCTTCAAAGGATGGTGCAAGCAAGGATGGTTCTGGAGATGGAAGCAAGGTAATCTCCACAAACTGGGGGTTTCAGTCGTTTATGTAAAATGTTCCTTAATTTTTTTTTTTAACTTAGTTAGATTAATCTTTAAATGTTGGCCAACTCTTGACATTTCTAATCCTTCGAACTGTTGCAACTGGCAGTGAAGAAAAAATAAACTGTATTGTGAATTTCTTAGGAGACAAACCTTATAAACATCCCACAGTGCGTTTTCCAGTTTTACAAATCTTTTTGCCCAGTGTAAGAGGACACTTGAAAACTTTATTGGATGCCATAAATCAAGAAGAGGTTTCAGGATGTCATGAAAAAGTAGTAATCAGAGCTATTCTCCTTCGAAAGCCTGCTGATCCCAAGTAGACTTTTTCAAACTAAGTACACTTTAAATGTTTCTGGGTTTAGAACTGATTTGTCTTAAGTAAGACAAGTCAGTGAGGACATGAGATCACCTCTTGTTAGTCACTTATAGTCTATTTTCATCCTAGTCATTCTCTATAATTATAGTTAATAAACAGCTTCTTCAGATAAATGATTACCTAAGAATAAAACTGCTCTTTAGTCAGCAAATAACATCTTGAGAGTTCACAGGCAGTAACATTGCCTTAGTATGGTGTGTTGTGAACCTGAGGAACTGTCTAGATGACACAGGTGTGTCCAATTAAACTTTTTAAAAAAAAAAGAAGATTAAAAAATTTTATAGTGGTTTTTTTCTTGAGAAGGGTTGTGAGGAGAAATCAGTAGGCAAGAAAGGTTTAAAAAATGGGCGGCTGCCTTAAAAAAGGGAAGAGAGATTTTTACTATCTCCTAAAATATAATAACTGTTATTAATCAAAGTATGAAGGCACAGAAGAGATACAAGTAAAAAATACAGTATTTCCAAGCACCTTGAGATGCTTGATCTAGTATAGATTGCTACATCTGTCAAGGAAGTGAAAGAAGCTGTGGCTTCATAAACCCTTAGAATCCATGCAGTTGAGATAATGAAATACTCTCTAAATATGATTTGTTTTCTTGTCTAGCATTAAAACATTAAAATACACTATTAAAACGTTCTTGACACAGCTTGTTACTGTTCTCGTGCCAGTCAAGCATCTCTAATTCAGGTATGGGGTACCTCTTCCATGGGCATCCAGACGTGGGAAATGCAGATGTGTGTACACTTCCAAGTGTTTATGTCACATTCTTCTAAGTTTTCAAAGCCTTTAAAAAATCCTGACAATAGCTACTTTGTCATTCAGCTATTGCAAAATTCAAATTATTTGATTCCATAAGCACACTGCTAAATGCCTACTTTACCAGCTCCATTTTTGGGGCTAATTCTCTGGAAATCTCTTTTAGAAATCTGTTGGTGAGGGTGGTGGTAAAAAGTCAAGCTCTGGAAGCTCTGGGAAAGGAGGGAACCAACTGCGCTGCCCGAAGTGTGGGGACTTGTGCACACACGTGGAGACCTTTGTGTGTAAGTTTTCATTAAAACTTCCTTTTTTTTAAATAGGTACAGATGTGACTTTGTCATTTAACATAGTCCTGATAGTGAAGTTTTAGCCTACCTTATTATATGATGTCAGAAATTTTGTTACGCTTAGTTTGGCCTTGTTGGTGTAACCATTTATTGTCTCTGTGGGTACATTTGTGTAATTCCCATGGTGTGTGGGAATGTGGAATTCACATTGCATCTGTGAATATTTTAAACATAATTCATTGCATTTCATGCATAAAAAATAGCACTTTAACTACTGGTACTTCTATCTGTCTATTATATAAATATATGCTTAATATATATACGTTTGTAATGTCTGTCCTTTCTTTCCTAAATAATAAAACTTTAATCCTGCGTGTACTGTAACCAAAGTGCTTATCCAGCAGAGGACTTAGTATCTGACAGATGGCTTACTAGAACAGTTTTCTGTGGCAAAGTCAGATCTATAATACATTCCAAATAGAAGGCTGGAAGGTCCAACTAGAAAATCCAAAATGCCTATTCTCCAGCAGCAATTGCTACTTTTTTTCTTTTTTTTTTTCTTTGAAGTGTAATCCAAATTAATGCCAGTTATGCTTTAGGTTCTATCAGACTTGAAGACATTTCATACCTTATTTCAGCACTAATGAGACCAGCTTAGAAAACAGTTGTCAGAAAGCAAATACCCATTGTTAGTTGGTAGAGCTCAGGGAGGAAGTATCAAGTCATAATCAGACTTGTGCACTAAGAGGCTTAAGACAAGGTCAGCATAAACGTGTTCAGCAGTTGTTAATATCACAGCTGGCAAAAATAATGAGTGGATGTACTGTTGTTTGCTGCTACTCATATAAAATAGGATTTTAAATGATCAAATGTCATGAATTACAAGACAGTTCTATAATAATAATATATTTCTTTATGTTAGATAAAAGGATCAGTCCTCAGTTACTTTTTTTCCCCCCTAGAAATAAGGTTGTTTTTCTGGTTTGTTTGAAACTATAGGCAACAAGGTATTCTGCAAAACCTGGCACTAGTTCATGGAACTAGAAATATGATCCTGTCTGGTGTTCAGTGTGGTCTCTCCCTGGACTAGGTGTGGTTGGAATCAGTGGAAGGATTTTTAAGCTTATTTATCTTCTTATGATTCATGAGTAGGCAGAGATGTTTTTGAAACTCTCACTTCACTGGTATTTGCCTTGGTACTGCAGTTTGTGCTTTTATCTGGAAATACCATTCAAGGATTGTCCCAGAACGATCCCTGGAAAGCAGAGATGTGATTTAGTGTTTTGTCAGTGTTTCTGGGAACACTTAAAACATGCTTGGAAACTTCCTTGGGAACAGGATTTATTCATACCAACACTGGGAGAACATATCTTCATACATGCAATCTAAAATTCTCAAGTAGTGAATCCACTTGAGTTGCAGCATGAGAATAACACCAGTTCTGTAAACAGCTTGGGACTGGAAACCCACTTTTTTCCAAAGCTCCTGTGAGTCCTGCTGAAGTTTTCTCTGGACCTGTGTTATTCTGGTTTAGTCTGTTAATTTGAGCACACTGCTTCCCAACCACACTGTATAAAGCAGCTGGAAAACAGAAGTTCTAATTATCTTAAAAGTTATTTGAAAAAAGAAAACAAAAACTAAGGAAAAGAAATCTGTCCCATTCTGCCCAAAATGAATGGGTTGCAAGTTGTATTAAGCCTACTGTAAGTTGATTTTTTTGGATAAGCCTTTGTTGTTGCTTTGTCAGGAAAAATGATGAATTTGCACAGTTCTGGTTTGAATTGCCAAGCTGCAGAGCCTTAAATAAATATCTAAAACCAAAGGAAAATATGCAATTAGCACTTGTTTCAGTTTAAATATTAGCTTTTCAGTCATTTTGAGAGAAGTAGGGAAAGAAAATAATGAATAAAAGCCACATTCATTAAAAATTTAATTGCCACTGAGTGGCAGTGTGACAGGCTGGTTTTCCAGTGGAGTTTGTTTTTGATGGAGCTTCACTCTGTATCTGCAAATCTTGCAGAAAGATTTGCTTGACAATGGTTTTCCAGTAATTAACAATGGAGGGAAAATATGAGGCAAACAAAAAGTCATTTTGCTTTGATCTCCTTTCTCAGCAGTTCCTGTATTGTTTTGGGTTGTGAAAGTCTGTAAGGAGAGTTTGTGATCAGTGAAATAAGACTTGATCCTCAGATGTGGAGTGAAATCCAATAGCTGTAAAGCTGATTGACATAAGAAGCCTTATCTGGTTGCTCCTTTTACTGTCTCCACCTGATGCCATTGGGTCACTCCATCCTCCAGAGCAAGACTTCCCTGCTACTGTACATACTCAGAAGCTTCCTTGCTTTCTTTTTCCTGGTTTGGTTGGGTTTTTTTAACCTTAAAGCAGTTTGATAGTAGCCCATTATCTCAACCCTACAAGTCTTTTGAGTTTAATCCTCTGATTGTTGTTGTTTCCTGTATGTTCTGTAAAAACCTGGCATTTCTTTTTGGCAAGGTCAGCTCACACAGACTTTAGAAATCCCTTTGCTAATGCAGCCTCTGTGGCAATGTTGTATGATTAAAAACAACACTTGACTTGCGTTTTGGCACACTGTAAATATTTGCAGACATCTTAATGATGGGGAGGTAATTTGACATGGATGTTCTTTGCTGTGCTTTTATGTGTTTGCTAAAAGAACGTATGAAAACATGCCAGTATTTAGGATTAGCAAAGTTGCCTGCAACTCAGTAATGTACTCATTTTTTTTTAGTGAAGTTTTGAAGATGCCCTATAGTACTCTTACAGCCCACTCCTTATTTTCTGGGGGTTTTTAATCATTCATGTGGATCTATAAAGGGAACAACCATTCTCATGGCTCTTCTATCCTAAATAAGCATTGTGAAATGAAGGAGCCCAGTCTTGTGGCACTGTAGTCATCACGGGTATCAGAGGTGTTTTGAGTGAGCCTTGGGAGAAAGGTTGGGTTGTTTTTTTTCTCTACAGTATTGTGGCTAGATAATAGTTACATAAGAGGAATGGGTTAGTGCAAGTGGATCTCCATCACATTCCCATCAGGCAGATAACAGTAATTTGGAAGGTTGCCAGGAGAATTTTCAGGCTGTTGCGCAAAATTTCTTTGAAGTAAAGTTAATAAAGCTGTGTTGGTCACAGTATTAGTTGCTATACTCTTAAAGTGATCTGTTGGTCTTGCTTATCCAGCTATAAGGTGGGATTAATGGTAAGGAAAACCCCACCCACTCCTCTTTTGCTGATGCCAGTCCTATGGGAGACAACAAGGTATAAATAAGCAGCTTCTTTATTGCTAGAGGGTGTTGTTACAGTCAGCTAGTGCTACAGTGTTGAAGCCATTTTCTAAAAACTTTATATGATTTCAGCAATTCTGACCTTGAATTTTTTCACGGGGTTGTTTTTCTACATTTACTTTACTTTTAATTAAATACATTTACTAGTATGTTTCCTTTAAATCTATCCTATTGCTTGTGATTTGCATTTAATAGCATAGTAGTGTGGCTAGAAAGGATCTATTCTGAATTACTTTTATTATTCTTCTGTACTGTCTGTTTTTGTTATTTCAACTTTGCTTTGCCAAAGGACAAGAAAAGCAATGCAGGTTCTCATTTTCAAGCTTATGAAACCAACCGTTGCAGATTTCTTGAGACATAGTTCACAAAGCCAGCAGTAGGAGGGTTTAGCTTTTGGTATTTGAAAGAAATTTGTTCTAGTCTTGACAGTAAAAATAAATAAGTAGAAGATCTTGCAAAACATCAAAGTCCTGATGATCTGTTGCATACCACAGCTGCCTCTTGTTGGGATGAGCCCTTTGAGTGACCCCACTGTGCTTGGTGTCCTGGGCTTAGGTGACTGGGGCCTGATCCACAGTGTTCCAAAGCCAGTGGGATGCAGAGAGCAGGAGCTGCCAGAGCCCTCCTGTAATGCTGTCTTTGATATTCTAGATTGCTTCCCTGCACTTTAGTCTGTGCCTAACCACAATGTTTTAGTTTGCTGTTAGAGTTAGAAGCATTTCCTGCGTAACTAAAGCCTTCATTAATTTTGTCTCTCTCAGAAGTGCAAAGTTTCCTCTCTTGAGTGTGGTGTTACTGGATAAGTATCAAAAAGTTTTGTGTTTAATCCATTGTCTGGTTGCTTCCCAGCACTATGATTCTTTGGGGAAAATTGTGTTAAATTTCATAGGCCAATAATTGCTTTTAAATGTTCTAAGATGCGTGAGGGAGAAGTGTTGTGTAAACACAGAGTGGCTGTGCTGTCTTACAGGTGTTTGTCCTGTGTGACGAGCTCAGGCAGAAGCAATTCCTCTTACTGTTTTGTTTGACTTTTTCTGCAGCTTCCACCCGTTTTGTGAAGTGTGAAAAGTGTCACCACTTTTTTGTTGTCCTGTCAGAGGCAGACACAAAAAAGAGCATCATTAAAGAGCCCGAGTCAGCAGCAGAAGCTGTGAAATTGGCATTCCAGCAGAAGCCACCACCTCCACCGAAAAAGGTATGTTTTTAATTCCACCCAGTCCCCTTGTGTTGCAGCACGGTGAAATGCTTCCCTTAATCTGCATCAGGTGTGTAATGGGCTGCTGGGACAGAGCAACAAACAATAAAGATGATTAGCTCAAGATTAAAGTTTTGTGAGCTATGTGACCCAGCAGAGCACTGATAAAGGGAACAAGTAGATCCAATAAAGGTATTTGAGCTTGTTTTCCACTGTCTTTGTCTTGTGACTTCATTTTCTCCTGTGACCTTGAGGCTGACCTCATCCCTCACCAACCATAATATCTTTTCTTTCTCACTATGGCCTTGCATTCTGTATCCTTATTTTAGCAGCTTCTTTCTGTAGCTGCAGGGCCTTTTATTTGGTGTGGTTTTGGGTGAGAGCTGTAGCTGATTAACTTGTGGCCGTGATCGTTCTGAAGTCATATGGTTTCCTTCTAGAGAATAGTGAGGAAGCCTTTTATGTTTCTCAGTTCCTGGCGGACTGTAATGGTTCCTGAACCTGCACATGGCTCTGTGATAGACCACTTTTAAGAAATTAAGTGTTCTTAAAATTTCTATTTCTCTTAAAAATTTGGGTGAAAATGGCAGCTGGTTTATATATTAGTGGGGCAGAACTGACAGACACAATATGAGTGTGTGAGCACCGCGTTTTTTAAGTAAACTTATCAACAGGAATATGTTTTGTATTTTTAGATGTTGGTTTCTGTTTTTCAGGTCTGTAACGATTTAGACCAAAGTCCATCTTTGGCACAATATACTATTTCTCCTTTTCTGCTGCAAGGTGATTTAGAAGTGTTATTAAGATTAAGCTATTTTTCAGATTTACAACTACCTCGACAAATACGTTGTTGGTCAGTGTTTTGCCAAGAAGGTGCTTTCAGTTGCTGTGTATAATCATTACAAGAGAATCTACAATAATATCCCATCTAATCTGAGACAGCAAGCAGAAGTTGAGAAACAGACTTCTTTAACACCAAGAGGTTTGTATGATATTTGGTATTTTTCTGGTCAAATAAATCACCATTTCAGGGCCCTAACTTAAGAAATCTAAGGAAGGTTTTACCCTGGCACTAGATGTTCTATAATTGAAATGATCTAAAAGAATTTCTACTAAATATAATTTTCATTGTGAACTTCTGTGATTTATTTAACTGGTAATCAGAAGGTTTATGGTGCTTACCATATGCTTAGCCCTTTTTACTGATACATATTATGGGGTATTCTCCTTTAACTTTCTGAAGTGAGCCTCCTAAATTTTTCTTTCTAATCTCATTTGCTGCTTAACGGTAAATCTGCTGCTTAATCTGCAAGCAACAATGTAGATCGGGAAGGTGATATTTTGCATACATAAATTGATGAGTACTTAGATTTCTAACGTCCCTTGCTCCTGCTGGCAGCATCTGCTGGTCACCACAGTATTGTTCCATATCTAGCAGGTGTAGATGGAGTTACTCTTGGCAGTACTTTTGCTGCTGAGTAAGTGTGTAGCTATGTTGATCTAATTTATTTTTAGAAGCAGGATTAAGTTGCCATCTCTGACTCGAAAGTGTACCTTGGGTGGGTTTTTTTTAAGGTGTTCTGTTCTGTCTTGCAAAAGTTACCATGTTAAGCAAACAGAAATCTTCTTTGCTTTTTGAATTTACATAACAAAGTTTATTAACTGAGGAGGGAACATTAGTAGCACTGTTCTGGTAATGGTAAGAGAGCTGTTGTGTACCTGGCACTAGGAAGTTCCTGACCCTCCACAGGGAGATAACATGGTCCATACCCAGAGAGACTGACACTGAATGTTTACATATTTCAGAGTTCTGTCTTATAGCAAAGTCTTACATTGTAACACTTAGGGAGAGTTTAAGGAAACCTTTTCTAACCAAAATAGTTATTGCATTTTTTTCCCTTCTATAATTGGTTTTAAAGTGAAAATCTAATCAGAGGTAATAGATTGTTATTGTTTTAAGAAGTAGAAAGCTTGCTGGCATTTAAAAAACGTGCAAGTTGGGTTTTGGGTTAATTTTGACAGCAATAAAAAATAGCTCTGGTGGGGATTTCTTGTTAGAAGTACATTCATAGACAGCAATAAGATGTATTCAGAAGAGGGCAAGAGGTGGAGAATTTATAAGCTTTTATAAACTTACTTTTTTATTACTGTTTTCATCCTCTCTCTTAGAATTAGAAATCAGAAGACGGGAGGATGAGTACAGATTTACAAGTAAGTGAACCTTCTCCTCATGTCCTCCTCTGCAATACCTACTTTTATGACATGTAGAACAGTATTTAGTGACTGGTAGTTTGAAATGTTGGGTGAAGTCCAGTTCTTGTACTTTTTCATCATGGACATCAACAGCTTGGGTCTATTTCTTCTCACGTGTTAAAAAAAATTTAAGAAATTACAGTTTAAATGGATAAATTTGTAAGGACTGAAAATTTCTCTCGCTTTTAATGTAGAGGAATGTTTTTAGGTAATCCACTGTACCATTGGAAATTCTTTTCCTAGATGCCTGTGCAAAAGTATGATTGGAACTCCTGTATGTGTAATAATTGCGCTGTATTTCTGTTGCAGTCCTCTCTGTAAGCTTCTGTACAGAGAGAATTCTAGATATGCAAAAGAACCAAGTTGTTATTGTGTGTTTAAGGTAATGACAGACCTTGTTGGTGCTCAAACAGTGCTGTTATTGTTCTCTTCAGAACTCCTGCAGATTGCTGGAATCAGTCCACACGGTAATGCTTTGGGAGCATCAATGCAGCAACAAATGAACCAGCAGATACCTCAGGAAAAACGGGGAGGAGAAGTACTAGATTCACCCAATGATGACATTAAACTTGAAAAAAGTAATATTTTGCTGCTTGGACCAACTGGATCAGGTATACAGCTTCATGTTTTTATAGGCATCCTATTTTTCATGGAATTTGTTATTAATGAGTGATTTCTCTCTTCTATGATTATTTGAATTTGGTTTAGAAAAAAACCTAAATGTGAACTTCAAACTGGAATTTCAGTGCTTTCACGCCATGTTAGCACGTTGAGCTAGTGACTTTAAAAAGGAATGAGCTGTAGTTGTGTGGCTTTCTTTTTTTCTGTCTTTAATGCCTGTATTTACTGACGGAATAAAACATGCCACTTTGACTAAGCTGAAATAAAATGCATTTATAGTTTCTCTGCTTTAGCTGGCAAGCTGAGATGCTGCAGTTAAGACAGTGCTGTTTCACCTCTGGGACAGATTAGTTGCAGGGGGTTGGAAAGAGATTATTTTGTACGTTCATAAGGCTTGGGAGTGTTTGTGCTGGAGTGATGGCATTTTGCAGACTTTTTGGGAGAACGTGCACTAAACAATATTTTAATTCTGTTTCTTCCCAACTTCAAAGCAGGAGCAATTGGACTTTGCACTGCACCCTGAGTGTCTGCAAAGGACTACTGATTTATTTAATCTTTAAACTCTGCAAGTACATGTATTATGGTTTTTATGTTGTGTGATATTTTATTTGTGATACTGTATGCATTTCAAGCTGCCTTAAGTGTGTATTATTAAACTAAAACCAGAAATGCAGCCTGCCAATGTAAAAACCGCTGCTTATGAAAGCTATCTCCCTTGGAAAATATTCTCGTATTAAGATGCTGGCGTGATTCAGAATGTCTAGTAAGAGTAACAGTGATCCTGTGGTAAATCCTAGAATGGTTTGGGTTGGAGGGGACCTTAAAGCTCCCCTCATTCCACCCTTGCCATGGGCAGGGACACCTTCCACTATCCCAGGTTGCTCCAAGCCGCATCCAACCTGGCCTTGAGCACTTCCAGGGATGGGGCAGCCACAGCTTCTCTGGGCAACCTGTGCCAGGGCCTCACCACCTTCACAGAAAAGGATTTCTTCCCAATATCTCATCTAAACCCACCCTCTTTCAATTTAAAGCCATTCCCCCTTGTCCTGTCACTACACACCCTTGTTAAAAGTCCCTGTCCAAATACTTGGATTTGTGTGCTCTAAGAGAAATGTGTGGCAGTTCTAACATACAGCTTTTATTTTATCAGGTAAAACCTTGCTGGCTCAGACTCTGGCTAAATGCCTAGATGTACCTTTTGCTATCTGTGATTGTACCACCTTGACTCAAGCTGGCTATGTTGGGGAAGACATTGAATCTGTCATCGCAAAACTCCTGCAAGATGCCAACTACAACGTAGAAAAAGCTCAGCAAGGTAAACTTCTAATGTGTGTTTCAGAGACTGTGTTAATTTTGCCTAAGTGCTCTAAACTTTTGAGACCACCAGTATTCCTGAAATTGGTGTTCCTGCTGCATGTACCCAAAGTTTAAATCAGACAGAATAAACCTGAAAAGAGCTCAGAGTGTATCTTGTAGTTTTGGTTTTGTCCATAATTGGACAAAATTGCACATGTTTTTGCAGTCTGGAAGTAGAACAGACTGCTGCTCTCTCAAATTTTATTATTTTCTGTAAATTCTTGCTTCTCTTTAAAAGTAGGGTCATCTTTAAACCCATTTTCTGTAACTGCAGGAATCGTTTTTCTGGATGAAGTAGATAAGATTGGCAGCGTTCCTGGTATTCATCAGTTACGGGACGTTGGGGGAGAAGGTGTTCAACAGGTAAATACTTCCATGGAGTGATTTTACTTCCTGAGTGGATAGGACATATGATTCTGTCATGTCAAACAGCATGGGAATTTATGGAGTCATAGTTCTTCAGTTTCTTAATTGTTCACCTTCAAAAGACACATCTTTCCTCTTGAATTTCTTCATTTAAAAAACATAATCTCAAAAGCAATTTGAGACTTCTTCATGGAAATGTTTTAATTGAAAAATGTCTTTGCACCATTCAGACAGCCAGTTCATAATGTAGGCAAGAACAGATAACATTTCCCATTTGAACAAACTGTTAAAGCAGCTAATCATTACATGCATAATGTGCATGGGAGCCACATTAAAGGAACAATTTTGTCCTTGAGTGGGATTGTCTCATAGGGAAAACTGACTTTTTTGGACACTTACTGTTACTATAAAGGCATAAGGGAGAGAAAAATACATCTGTGAAAATGACCATAGCATGGTGTGCCCTCTTACATGATGCTACACAGTGGTAATTTTTTATTGCTTATTTCTTCTTTCCTTCTTAGGGCTTGTTAAAATTACTCGAAGGCACGATAGTAAACGTTCCAGAAAAGAATTCTCGGAAACTACGTGGAGAAACGGTGCAGGTTGACACAACAAATATCCTGTTTGTAGCTTCTGGTGCTTTTAATGGTCTTGACAGAATTATCAGCAGGAGGAAAAATGAAAAAGTGAGTGCACCAGGCTGTATCTGAGCTGAAAAATCATCTTAATTACTGTTTGCAATACTGACTTTTACAGGTCTTGCTGTATTTGTAAACACACTAAATTTCTTTACTTCAGCAAGTGGTGCTAAAAGCCATCGTCATCTTAAAATACCTGGTCATGCAGTTCACTGTTTTGTAGATTAATGTCTGAGACAGGGTTCTGGCTGCAGCGTTCTGACAAAATGTGCTCCCTGTTTCTAACACTAAAGGAGTGACTGAAATTGAAGTTATTGTTCATATTCATTCGTGTAACTTCCCATGTAAGCAAACATGCCTGCATTTGCTTCACTTATGAAGTCTCACTGGTACTTGTAAACTGGCCAGAACATGTTGATAACCTTCTTTATTTTAAGAAAAAATTGCTCTTGTACTGATGTATTAATCCTTCACTGAGGGAACTCAATTTTGTAAGAAACTGTGTGCAAGGGGTCTAATTTTACTCTAAGTAGTTTCTTGAGCTTGAATTAGTATGTAATGACATAGCAGTCACTGCAGATTATTTAATACTCATGGAAAGTGGTTTATTTACATAAAGAAAGCTCAGTTATTGCAGTTCTGTAAGCAGAACATGTTTGTCTTGCAGTACCTAGGATTTGGGACACCATCTAACATGGGGAAAGGCAGAAGGGCTGCAGCAGCAGCTGATCTTGCCAATATAAGTGGAGAGTCTGACCCACAGGAAGATATTGAGGAGAAGGATCGCTTGCTACGCCACGTGGAAGCCAGGGATCTCATAGAGTTTGGCATGATTCCCGAATTTGTGGGACGTTTGCCTGTTGTGGTTCCTCTGCACAGCCTGGATGAGAAAACCCTTGTACGGATTCTAACGGAGCCACGGAATGCTGTGGTTCCTCAGTATCAGGCACTATTCAGCATGGATAAGGTTTGAATTTTTATTTGATGACTCTTTGGTATTCTTGTTTATAAATACACTGTTGTTTTCAGTAATGCTTGTACTCAACACTGTCAAAAATGAAATAATTAACTGAACTTCCCATTTTTCTCTGTGTAGTGTGAATTAAATGTAACTGAAGATGCATTGAAGGCTATAGCCAGACTGGCCCTGGACAGAAAAACTGGTGCCAGAGGTCTTCGATCTATAATGGTAAGTTAAGTGTTATAAACAGTAAATGAAGCTTCCTGGATGTGTGTATGGACCTAATCGTGACCTTTTCCAGTCAAAACCACTTTTAATTCTGGTCCTTACATGGATACAGTAAGTCTTTCTAAAGCTGTGAGTATTCACAGTTCTTCCAAGAAGACTCTCTAGCTCTGAAAATCACTTGCTTATGTAGAAGAGGGCATACAGAAATATTTTCCCCTCTATTTTCTTGTAGGAAAAGCTGCTGTTGGAGCCCATGTTTGAAGTGCCCAATTCTGACATCGTATGTGTGGAAGTTGACAAAGATGTTGTAGAAGGCAAAAAAGAGCCAGGATACATTAGGTAAAACCGTAACAGAAGTAGCAGAACAGACCAGTAATACAACTAGACAGGTATTCTGGATGGAATAAACACAAATCCATGTACACAACCTAAAAAAGATTCAATGCTCTGTATATTGTACGCAGCTGAATTAGTGCCTGTTCTGTCCTGGAGACTTTGGATTTGTATTGCTTTAGTTTTTAAACATAAATTTAAAAATAAACATATGTGAAGTTACTTTTGTGTATGTATACCTGTAGAAATATAAGTAAATTTTAAGTTAACAGTAAAAATTTGAAATTTGAAATACTGGAATTTCTGAAATGAAACTGTTTCTTTCCTCCTACTTTTTACCTCTGATATGGTGTTTTTGATACCAGCTCCAGGCTGCTACAGTTTTCTGCATTACTCTTGCAGCAGTGGAGAGCCACAAAGGCGCATCTATTGATTTGCTGAACTCTAGTCAAAATAATCAATTGAATGTTGTAAAGGTTATGGTCATGATGTGGAATGTTGAAAGTACTGCACAAATCTAGATTAAAAAAAGAACAAACTCAGGGATTTTAGTGAGTGAAGGATGGAGTTGAGAGGGAATGGGTCAGGTGAAAACTGGTTAAAAAATTTCAGGTATGAAATTTAGGAACTGTGTCTTGGTTTCTACCACTGACAATGTTGTTTGAGTGGCTTTCTCCACTAAGGTACATTTACTCATTTCAGTACCTTGTCTGTCCTGAAGCTTGGCTCAGCCTGGTGTGAATGGAGGGAATCAAAATATTACACTGATGGCCGCTTTAAGTGATTTTGTGTAGAACCAGAAATACTAAATTTATTGATTAAATCAAACAACTTACTGAAAATCAGAGGTTAATTGAATTCAGTTAATGAGACTGTGTGCTGCTGGCACTGCAAATGTGCACAGCAGCATTTCCAGATCAGAAGGTCAGAACTTTTGTCATGGGGCACTGTGCATGTGACATGTTTGCCAGAAGCTATGGAAAGTGTCTCTTGTTTTTTTTCCCCAATTTCCGAGGTATCTGATCATTCCTTCCAATTCTAGGGCTCCCACTAAGGATTCGTCAGAAGAGGAGTATGATTCTGGAGTGGAGGAGGAAGGCTGGCCTCGACAGGCAGATGCTGCAAACCATTAAACA
Source organism: Rhagologus leucostigma (assembly GCA_013397725.1). Classification (NCBI taxonomy): domain Eukaryota; kingdom Metazoa; phylum Chordata; class Aves; order Passeriformes; genus Rhagologus; species Rhagologus leucostigma. The sequence goes on along the minus strand of VZTD01000896.1, from coordinate 317,307 downwards.
CTGTCAGAACTCTCACCCACAAAAAGCTCATTCGGTTCTTTCCTTACGATTGCCTTTGGCTTCAGCATGATCCTAAAGGCACCGGATGTGTCTCGGATACGATTCATGATGAGGAACTTCATTAACTAAATCAAATCGTGTATTTTATTGCAGCATCACACTGATTTGATGGACAGAGTGTGGACTGGGATGGCATAATGTTCAAATATGAATTGTATATTACACTTGTTCCATTAAAATGTATAGTAAATGCAGCAGCACCCGCACTGCCCTTGCCAGAAACTAAACCAGCACTGCGGGTGCTGCCAATAGTTAGATTTAACAATAATGTTACTCTACAAATGGGAAATCAAAATTAATAATTAGTAGAGGGTGAGTAAACTATCTTAGCTCCTGGTACGGCTCACAGGGGGTTACATTCAGGTCAGTGTTAGAGTCCTGCTGGCGTGTGAAACCCAGCGGGTGCTGGAGTGACTTGTTACATTGGTGGGCGAGGAAGCCCTTTTGGAAAAACTGGGATACACTTTATGACACTGCTGGGAGATTCTGCTAAAATGTGACACTGGTTTGTTACAGTAATTTGAATATCGAATAATAGCCTTCACATCTCCATTGGGAGGTTTAGTCACCTTGGATACTGTGAAAGAAGGTGAAGTCAGTCATTTGCTAGTTTTCCAGACGGGTAAAGAAGATTCCTAGGAAGCAGTAAAACCATCTGAATTTGGATGAGAAGTCGCCATAAATTTTTAAATATTAATGTTCTAATATAGTACATTTTGTTTAACGTATTGGAACTATCATGCATCAATTTTTTGGTGCCAGGTATTTGCCCAACCTATCTTATAATGTTAAGAGATGAAAGAAGTAAATGTATAATATTTTTGCTGTAATCAGTAGTGATTGTTCACATGACAGTGCTTTTTAAGTTATATTCTCAAATGCTAGTATTGCATCTTGTGGGTTTGTCTTTGATTTTTAGTCTCACAGCAAGCAATCCTCCCTCTTCTGTTCTCCACCAAAATTAATTCAATCCTTTAGGACAGTCTTTGTAAACAAACACTAAAGGACCTGTATGGTTTTGATTTGTTTCGAGAATTAAAATTGTTGCTTACAACTTTGTTTTGTCCTTCAGTGAAAACGTGGACTTGAGTTTCCCTAAAACTTTAATTGACACTATTTAAATACAACTTTCATCCTTCTTTTCAGTCTAGTGGATATTTTAGGACAGGAAAGGATAACGAAAATCTATTGACCCTATTTTTGTCATTAATTTTTGTCACGTAAATTTTATGTAATACTTGTGTTCTTCCCTAGCAGCAGTGTGACATGCAGTTGTAGCCAGGTGCAGCAGATACTTTCCGTGGGATTTCAGATTTTTTCGGGTTAAATGACCCACTAATGGTTCAGAAAAAGCTGTGTTTGGAGTTGAGGATATTTCTAGAAGCTTGATCTCCTTGAAATGGGAATCTGTGGTGAACTATCTGTAACTGCATCCTCACTTTCCTTTTTGTAGAGTGAAAAAATATAACAGCTTTTAATTCTGAATCCTTTAATTCAAATCCTTTTTTAAACAGATAGAAAAAACCACGACACTTTAGGTGAAACTGTTCAACAACTTAGTTTTGAAAGTTGTTTGGAATTCTGTAACCAAGAACTGTTTTTAAGGAAACAAAAATGCCGTGTAACTACAGTTTGTACTTCACCTCTGGCGTTTGAATAAAAGCTAATATTCAAGCAGCGGAGAGTTGTCATCCCTGACGCCATCCCCACATATTTTAAGTTTTAAGAGCAGTTTTTGAAACTTAATTTTTAAGTGAGGCGAGAGGCGGGCGGGGCGGGTCCTCCCGCCGCCAGGCGGCGCTGTGGCGCTGTGCTGAGGCGGGAGCTGAGGCGGCA